>VCRD01000238.1:119393-145586 GCA_006783055.1 Trinorchestia longiramus
ATAGCCTATGAAAAATTTATTTGTATTACAATTTACCTTTTCGGAAGGCATAGCACTGCTTGGCGATCTGTTTGTTGAGCTTAAAGTCAGCCATGCGGTAGATGTACTCGATCTTGTTGTCCGCAGTCACCTGCACGTTCGCTCCGTCGGGCACCAGTTCCACCACCTGAATGCAATTTCTTGGTAGTAAAATAGGAAAACCATGCCATGTATACACGAAGCTCTATAACTACTTCAACACGAGGTATTTGACGCAAAATTAAAAGGAGCTGTAGTTTAAACGCATCTCATGAACACAGCAAACTATTGTGTCATTAGACACACAAGGTCATCATTATGAACACAGAATAAAGTGAAGTAGTCAGACACAAAGAATCAGCATTGTGAATACAGCAAACAGAATCTCACTCTGTTATGGCCGAGTTCTGACACGAGGATGGTGAAGTCGAGGCCGAGTTCGCTGTAGTCGCCCTGGTAAGTTTTCAGGTAGAGGAGGTTGCGGCACAGCTCAGGGTCAAGCGAGTCCAGGTGGTGGAACTCAATCGAGAAACCCTTGCGAGATAGCAGCTTTGAGAGGAAGAAACCCGCCAACGGGATCTCCACCAGCAGCTTCTCATACAACGCCTGAAAAAATATAATTACAATTGAAGTCAGCTTCAAAGAATGTGTGGCCATGCATCAACAGGTATGGTTGTAATTAAAAGTCAGCTGCAACGAAAATATGATCAAAAATCAACAGATAATGTTACAGTAAAAGTCAACTTCAACGAAATCACGACGACAGTCAAGCATCGACAGAATTTAATAAGAAACCGCAGAATTCACAAAGGGTACAAGTTCAATAAAATTGTACGCACATGAAGACGTGCAAATCTCAAGTACTTGTGCTGAAATGAGGTAATACACTATCAAACATCGACGAGTTTCGTGATCATGCTAAACGACCATAAGATGGGTAAAATATACTGGTCGTATTTTACACCTACTGTACAGGTAATATGGTCAGTGTTAAACAGAAACTAATATCTTAACTATGTTCAAAAATGTAGGTAAATCTTGGTCATTGGTTCAATTTTATGTCTATTCCATGCTTAAGTAAAAATGGTAATAGTGCGTCAAGTAAGAAACTTTCCGCGTGGTATGTAGATTAATGTAAAACTATTATCGTCATTATAAAGATGGTAACCGCGAGGAGCACAATCCATCTTACAGACGCTAGTTACAATTTCTAATGTGTCGTGATGGACATATAAAAATTGTTAGCAAAAGAATTATACCAATAGGTTGTGCGCGTATTGCAGTCAACAGTTAAATTCTTAAAGTTAGAACGTGAGAATCTGTTATTGGTATTTCCAATATCGAGATGAGGACGTGGCCGAATTAGAAACGAGACAGACTTCACACAATCTACTACTTTACTAGCACCCAGTCTCACATATTGGTAATTTTCGGTGAGACACCGGTGAACTGAAGTTAACAGCAGCACCCGACAACTCACACTGATTGACGTTTCCTGCATCAAACAAGATTTGCCGTACCAAACTCAAACTACTCTCGAAAGAAAGCCACGTGCGTGACATTCCCATTGGTCTCTAGCCCATAGCTGCACTCTGACCTTACAATCTCTTCAAACATACCTCTTATCTACAGCTCCTCTCACTATATGCATGCACATGAATAGAATAAGGCAATAGGAACGAGCCGTTTGGCCCATTCTTGGTTCAATACCGAAGTCCCATGCCGTACATGTACTCCAACTTACGCCTCACTCATTAATTTCAGTACAAAATCAGTTCCCTAAAATAAATTGTACAGACAGACCTTGCCAAGCATGCGGCCAATGAAGTAATAGTGGGCCTGGAAGTCCTCGTGAAGCAGATGAGCTGTAGGATTTGGGTAGAGGGTGTTCTCGCGTGTTAGCAGGAAAAAGCCCCTGTAAAAATATGCACAAATATATACGGATACCATATATTCAAATCACAAGGAAAGCAGCTGTAGATAATGAGACGGGATGAATTAACGATTTAAGAGACCGAATCCTCTTAGGCATTTTTGCTTATTTTACAATTTGATACAACAATCAATGGAGCTGCTTCTTCAGTCCACAAGAGTCCATGGTATTCTTGCGTATGTATACTCCTTTTCACTGCATGTTCAGATTGAAAAAGAAGAATTAAAGGAAAGTTGGAAATTGTAAAATAATTTGAATGCTCTTTCTTTCCACATCATGCTGATATGCAACTCCGATATCAGAACTTGAGCTTCTGAGTTACTTATTAGAAATAGAGCAGAGAGTGCACTCACTGAGGTGTAAAACGCATCTAAATAAACACCACACCTCATTTCTAAACACACCTGAAATTCATCACAGACAATGACTTAAGACTTTTGTGTGTAATGTGACATCTAATTGAAATAGTGCAAAGAAGTGACATGAAAAGTCTTCCAACACAACCACAACCAACAGAAAATTTAAAAAATTAATGCACCTTCAAGTTATGAATACTTTATTACTATTAAAATAGCTTCGAGTGCAAAATAAAACATAAAAAGAACTACCGTATCAAATAATTGAAAATTATTACTCAATGTTCTGTATCCTCAATTTTCCAAATAAAAATTCAATGTTTCAGTAACAGGAGGAAAGACCAATTTAATTTACAAGTAAATTATGCGTACAAATGTAGCCTCTAACTTCTTAGAAATTCCATTTCAAACATGATAGAAAAATGTGAATGATTCTCATGCAAGGACACAAAGTATACAAAATGAAAACGATGTATATATGAGTAAACTTTCGAAAGAAACTCGTCTATGTGACACTTAATATTAAATATACCTTTCCTGAAGTCATTTGAAGGAAATTTCTTGAATCATATGGATACCTACAATGGCCTGAAATGCATTTGTCCACTTGAAAAAGTGATTAAAACTTTAGTTGGGGATAATTCGATACAAATGAGTATACTGCAGGTCCGCGATCACCAAAAACTTCAACATATTCAGGGCTTAGACGCATCGACCTCAATATAACCGGAAGAAAAATAGAGCACCACCTAATGAGAAAGACCCTTCTGAGAACAGTAGTTAATTAATACGGACCGACGTAGATATCATTATAAAACTTTTAACATACATAAATATAAAGGTCTGTAATGAAATAAATCTACATGTAGTTCAAAAACTGCAAACGCTTAGTAGAAATAAAATAAATTCTACGGAAACACATAAAGTAACCGTAAAAATAAGAATCAAACACTAGAATTTAAAACATCAATGCCAAACTCAAAATTGAAAACAACAATACGCCATGGAATTGAAAACGTTAATACCACGATAGAATTGAAAACGTCAATACGACACTAAAATTGAAAATATCAATACTAAACTGGAATTGAAAACAAAAAGTAAAATGCGTACCTGTTGGGATCAAAGGAGCTCTTCAACAGCTCCGACAGGAACTCCCTGAAGAGACCACCGCCGTCCACGCCTGCCTCCACAGCACCGGCTGGGTTCAGCAACTGTACCCTCAGTGACAGCCGCATGTTGGACTCTGAGCAAAAAAATTTAGCACTGAAATATGTTCATGAAAATACTGTAATTGGTGTTATGACATAGTATTCGTGAGGTTATAACTTGAGAAAAGAATGGTTTTTTTTCAGAAAAACAAATATTGAAATTAAACGTATAGGCTGCCCGCAACCTTTGTACGAGTTGCCCATAGTATAGTATTGTCCATAGTAGTAAATATTTAGATCCCCTTACGAAATTTTTTACCTTTTTTGGTCAACGTACGCAGAACGCATTTGCCATCTATAAGTACGTAGAATACAATCGAAGAATTGAATCTGTCGATAGGAACGAGCTATTTGGTGTGTTCTTGGGTTGCTGCCCAAGTCCCATGCCGTTTAACGTAGAGGCATCAATCCCTCACATGTACCTCAATAACACTGACATTGCAGTCATGTGCACGTACCTTAGTCACTCACAAGCATTTCAGGTACGCTCACGCACCGCAATCAAACACAAGCTAAAGGAGTTAAGAAGGATTTGGAATCAGGACTTGATAGAACTAAGGGTTCCTTATCCAATACTTGTTGAGACAATTTTTTAATGTGTTCACAGTGTCAGCAAAAACGATATTTTGGGTAGCTGGTTCTAGTTTCTGGCAATTTTAACTGGATATAACATTTGTACGCACGTAGCATATCTACGCATATACCATTTGTATGCAGATAGCATATCTATGCACGTACCATTTGTGCACACCTAGTATATCTAGGCACGAACCATTTGTGCACACCTAATATATCTAGGCACGAACCATTTGTGCACACCTAGCATATCTACGCATGTACCATTTGTGCACACCTAGCATATCTACGCATGTACCATTTGTACACACCTAGCATATCTACGCATGTACCATTTGTACACACCTAGCATATCTATGCACGTACCATTTGTGCACACCTAGCATATCTATGCACGTACCATTTGTGCACACCTAGCATATCCACGCATGTACCATTTGTGCACACCTAGCATATCTACGCACGTAGCATTTGTGCCCACGTACCATTCTCAGGTGAGAGCTTGTCAAAGGAGTCCTCATAGATGTGCGTGCGGCGCACACGGAGGCTGATGTAAGGTCCGACGTTGAAAGCGCTGTGCTCCTGTGCAGTGTTCCTGCACACAGTTTGGTGAGACATGAATAGTCAGGGAATGTATATTATGTAGGCTACTGTCATAGTCAAAGAAAAAGAGAATAAATATTATACCGGATACTATCACAATTATGGCAGTAAAGAAATAAATCCTTTTTAATGAAAAAGACTAACAAGGTAAAAACTGGAAGTATTTCATTTAAATCCTAATATGAATATTAAAAACATTAAATCAAAAAACGTATGTCACTAGTTCAGGACAAAACTAATACAACAAAAAATAAAACAACTCCATTTACATGGAAAAAACTACTTCACTTAATTGACTTCGCAGAAGATTCTCGTCTACATTTAAGCATCCTAGTGCCAGGCAGGAACAAATGAATGCATTGAGGTCTCGTAGTGCCAGGGAGGAATAAATTGAATGTAAGGATGAATTACTATGGAACATACCTCGGAAGATAGAAGGTAGCAAGCCTGCAGACACTTGTGTAGAATACATTAAATATCAATAAATACATATGTGGATACAAATAAACATGGAACGTATGTCAACTCTAAAGGTAAATTCTGTACTTAACAAAAACACAGATACGAAAAAATAAAGAGTTAACGATGCAAAGATCAGAAGTCAAGCGAACGAACCTGTCTTCTTGTACGAGTCTGAGGAAGACCTCTGCTCTGTCGGTGAAGGAGAAGACAAAGGGCAGCTCCTGCAGTAGAGTAGCTCGCACCTTCTCATAGACAGACAACTGCGAGGATGTTTTACCCACGCTCTCCGCCACTGTACAAGTAGACAGAACTCATTATGCCCTAGTACACCTCGGTTCGGTTCTTGGATCTATTCAACTACTCTCACTCTTCCAGGCATTGAAATTTTGCAAGAACAATATCGTGACTTTACATCATGTGCTAATACAGTAACACAATCAGATCTATTGAGGAAAAAATAAGTGCAATAATCAACAGCAGTAGCAAGAATTAGTATCTCTAGCATACTTAATTGCTTCAATTAACCTTATGCTCTACATCACACCTGGCAGCTGTGCTGCTAGTTGACATGACGACGCCACGTACAATCAAGGAATGCTAACACATAGTCGTGACGCAAAATACTTTTTCCCTAAGAAGAAATAAGATCGTACAGAAATACTAATTCTTGAAGTAAAAAACTTTTTTTAAAGACCGTGAATTGATAAGAAAATAACAAATAAAAACATGCCACAATACCTTCTATGTCTAGGGCAAGAGGCTTAAGTTGCTTCGTATTTATGGATTAATTATTAATTATAAAATAAGTACAAGACAAATACCCTGGAATTTTGTCCTTAGTCCAATAGTCTTATTTAGCAAAAATATTCCAACTTACACAAAATATTTCAAACAACGTACTGTATTTTGTTGATTTTTGTAAACCCCAAACACTATGCAGTATTCTTTTCACTAAACGTACGAAATTGTGAATTGATTATAAACAAGAGGTAAATAAATATTTAACCTCGATATCTCTTATAATCATTAATATACAGTTCAAACTTAATCTCATCAGTAACAAATTCGCATATTAATATTTTATGTTTGTATTTTGTTGTTTTTGCAATCAATATCATTAAAGACGCTAAAAATGACTTCCTGGATGTCAACGAATTCCACAAACGGAAGCTACTGACGCAGTTGGGCGCGGGTCCTCCATCGGGTAGGCATGAAGGCCCTCCGTCTTGAGGCCCTGGCTCCCAGCAGACTCCTGTAGGAGGCGGTGTGCGGGATGTCAGGCAAGGACACTCGGTTGGTGAGCCAGTGCTGCGCAGGACAGAACTGCCGCCGTGTGTCACGGAGATGGAGATGCCGCACTACATCCACACAGCACTGACAACAAAGCCATGTGGATAACAGTGTGTTCAACACAAGCAAAGTTAATTGAAATGGCGCTGAGTTTGTAGCATAGAGTTAGACAACAGGAACGAGTCGAATGCAAATAATATTACAATGTGTTGATCACAGGCAAGTTAAGGTAAATTAGAGTTTGGCAACGAAAACAATATTATTATGAATGGAAACAATGTTATTGTGTGGAACACAGGCAAGGTACCACTGAAATAGCTTCGAGTTTGACAAGAGGAACGAGTCGAATGGAAACAATATTAGAGCGTTGAACACAGTGGGTTCCATTAAATTAGCGAAGATATTGGCAACAGGCACCGGTCGAATAGAAATAATGCGTTGGTCATAGGCAGGATTCCATTGAAATCGTATAAAATTTGACTAAAATAAAGAGCTGAATGGAGACAATATTAATTTGTTGATCAAATGCAGGGTTTCATTCAAAAATCATAGAGTTTGCACACAGGAGTGAGTTGAATAGAAACATTTTTGCAGTGTGTTAACCACAGGTTCCATTGCAATAGCACAGAATTTACCAATAGGAACGAGCCGAATGAAGCATTCATGGGTTAGTACCCTAGTCCCATGCCGTCAGACACATATCACGCACAGTCCCTCAAGGAGTAAAGTAAGTAGTCAAAACAAAGTAAAATTGAGCGAAACAGAACGAGCTTGAATAAGAAGGCAATTTTCAAGCAAAAAAATATAGTTTCCATCGGTTACAATAGGATGAAGCTGGTTGAAGTACAATAACAAAAGTTAGCGATGATTTGAAATTTACCCTGGCAGTCATAAAAGAAAAAGTACAGTAAATAAAAAAATACACAAAGCAAAAAGGAAAAATAATGAAGACGTTATAGAACACAACACTATCATAAAAACAAAGTGATAACAATCAAGAAATAATGGTGAAATGAAAATAGACAACTACAGACCCAAAAATGCAAAAAGTAGCTATGACAATTAGTAGCTGCTCATCGTTCCACGCAGTACAGACTTCCGCTTTGCCTGGCTGCTGCTATGGTAACCACTTGCAGGTTGTAGACGAGTGTGGGTTCCACGCATTGTACTGTGGTTCTTCACCGATACCTTTTATAAAACGAAGAGCTGAAAATGTGAATTGAAGGTAACAAGTCAGGAGTGCACAGTTCCTATCAGTACACACCCATCCATGTATGGTACTATGTCATCAACGGCAATTATGTAAAAAACGAGAACTATGTCAAAACGGAAATTATGTTAAAAACGGTACCCATGTAAAAACGATAATCATCAAAAAAGGTAATTATGTTAAAAGAACTATTCAAAGCGATGATAAAAACTAGAACTCAACAAAGTGTAAACACGTCAATATGGGAGGTGACAAAAACAATTCAATCAAGCAACCGAACTGGTCACCTCCAAATAGCAAGAAATATAAGAAATTGAATTTCTAGGGCATTCAGAACACAAGTTATATAAAATATGTATCCAATGAAATAAAGCAGACGCGGCTTGAAAAACATGTTTTTAAGTGAAATGAAAGCAAGAATAAACAATTTAATTTGAGTGAAGTTTCCTCTTATAAATTTGAATTTTCAACACAACACAAGTGATAACACTGTAATTGCTTATACTTCAATAAATAAGGAAAAACACATGAAATCAAGTGTACATTCATCACTTGTACGAAAAGTGTTTCATTGAGTTTGCGTCAGATTTCCTGGTTATAAAGCGCACTCATATTGACTCTAAATTATAACAACTATGAAGCCCATATCTTTTTTCCCGTAAGGGTACGTCAACTACTTTGCTCAGCAGTAAATGACATAATGCGCTAAGTCTAACGAGGAAGAGTAGCTTCAAATATCACTTCATTGCGCGTGTATGAGCGGACAGATGTAATGTGCAGGCAAGTGCGTACTACTGTAACAACAACAAAGCTTCCTTATTTCCTTTATTCATGCAAGTATGTGCTACTATGACAATAACATAACTTTTTATATCCTATAGTTATGTTGATACGAGTTCATATAACAATAACGAAAATGCTTAATTGCTTTGAATTATATAACTACGAACCAATTCGTCGACTCTTACTTTTCACATTAAAGAACGACCCTTGATAACCACCGTAAGTAGTTCCTAAATTTATTTGCTATGACAGAATAATTTCCAAAATACAGTATTCTGCTTTATTTCCCTCTAGTTATGCATTTACTTTCAGTATTTTTCGAAAATGTTCATTATCTGGAAACATGGCTTTTTACTTTCAATCACAACGGTTCAAAGTACAGACACAGTAGCAGTTGAAGACCTTATTAGTTAACTGTGCCCTATTGTTCAGACGATACAAGACTTCTATTTTGCTTAAATAATGAATAACCTGTTTTCACTCAACCAAACGTCCTTCCTTTACTCAGTTAACTTCCTAACTCATGAAAAGTACTTTCACACATTAAATTAAGAGTATATTTATCACACGCGCACTGTAAGATAAGTTTAAAAAACAGGTTTAAGAAAACCACTGAAGATTCCCCCTTCGCTATCTACACTACGGATCCACACTTTCGAGCATCGTAGCCGATAGCAGATATTTTTGAGAGCTCACCTGTCACTATTTATCACAACGCAGATACAAATTTATGAGCACCGAACCTTGAAACAATGATCCCAGGTAGGCTTGTAAGACACATCCGTGAGAGTAGAGGCCCGAGTGTCGGGATGGGCAAGCTCAGCAAGCCCCACACACACGTCCCGGAGTGTAGCACTAATGGTCACCAGTTCTCGTACACTGAAGGCAAAGCTGCCGCTGTTCTTGCCGGGCGAGCCACTGCTCTGTAACGGTGCTTGACCTTCTGGCTGGAACATGTTCTCAAACGCATCTGTCCATGAAGAATTGTCATCAGTGTGAGCTTTGAACTCAAAAGAAACTGTGTCAAGAATTTTATTTGGAATTAGAGGACTTGCAGTACTCTAGAGCAGCCACGTTAAGACCATTCAGGTGTGATAAGCTTTAATCCAATCTGATGCAAATCTCACGTAAAAATAAATTCGTCTTCAAAGAAGTTGAATCTGGATAATTTGAAACGTAGTCACTGCTTGACCAAATAACAAGACTAAAAAACGTGACATAAACAACTAGATGCTTTTGAAAGGATTTGTGAGCATAGAAAGGTTCAGACTGATGCTCAAAATGACATTAGGAATAAAGAATTCAGTTTTTTATTAATATCAGTTGAAAATGAAAAACACTAAAATCATAAAACCTATTAGTCATGTAGTTGCAGAAAAATGGTTACCGATTACATGCGAGTATCAGTCAATAAACGAAAATTCACGCACGTACATACATAGTTTTCTAAACTCTTGTTAAGATCGGTACATCAAAACGCGTAAATCTATACATACTAAATAATAAAATTATTATTGCACGAACGAACTACACACAAAAACACCCCTAGAGAATTTTTTCTGAGGCCGACTCATAACGCAGAAGACAGGTTCAAGTAGTTAAAATTTAAACTAGAAAATACACACAAAAGACTTCCCCTTAACTTTTAAAAAATTCAGTCGCAATTTCTTCACTCGAAAATCACGTCGTTTGTTTCTTCATTTCCATTACAGCCTTGCAGACCTTTAGCCAATTCTTAAAAATCTAGCTGATCCGGCTAATGATAGTAATTCGAGTACCAATCATCCGACTTTGATACTGATTTTCATTAACAAACATAGTACAAACATCACGGTCCTGGAAAAGTTTAAAAATTTGCTGAAACAATCTCCAAGATACTGAAATTATGAGAAAATAAGACCATAGGCACGATGTTTTTCTCAGGGAGTATTCATTTATGGGAGCTCAACAATTAAAAGAGTCAATCAAAAAAAGAGAGGATTCTCAGTTCACCTGTTTCCTTGAACTTCCTGCCTCCAAAATAATGAACGCTAATCGCCTAGACAAGGCAAGCATTTTCTTTCACTACTGAGCACCACTTGAGAGGACATGACAAAATACAAAGAAAGAAGATCACACCCACAAGAAGCTCGTAGCAGTCGATGCATTGTTCAATGAGTTAAGTCTTTGGATTGGGCAATGTTCAACCTGACACAAGCATTATAGTTATAAATTAGTCAATACTATAGAAATAATGGCCATAATTAACAAGTCCCTATAAAAAAGCACCAACAATTGCATATGATCAGTTTGCTATTTACTCATGAAAATACCATAAAAATTCAATAGTACAGTAAGGTCTAATAGAGTTCATTTATTTTTCTAAACATATTTTCCGAATACCAACTGAGTGTACCTATTATTAGTAGGTAGTATATAGTCACATGAGCCTGAAATTTCTGAATTAAATTTTTTTTCAACCTGAAATTTTAGAAAAAGGATTATTAGGGTTTTGAAGACGTCAACTTATATAGAAATTACAAATTAAAGACTAGTCAAGTTTCTGTGTAGTGTTCAAAATGAAGGTAATTTGCTTAAACTAGCAAACCGAAGACTGATCGAGTTGAAAATGAATTTGTTATTAAAAGTGAAGCCTTTCAATGACACAACGATAACTACACCTATAAAACACTTAAGCACAATGAATCGTTTCAACAATTAATGTTAATAAATAAACCAACATCCCTTATATAACTGTTGTATATATGTAGTTGAGATAAGGTCATTACTGAAAAATTGTCTATTGTTTTAAAACGCGAAGGGGCGTCTTAAACTAAAGTAGTTAAAAGTGTTTTAAGTACTTGTAATAGAGACTGATATTAGCTTTCAAACGATTTTATGGAGAGAGCGTGTTTTAATACATATACACCTCAATAAACTTGTATCCCATATACTGCAAACGCTGCCCTCAAGCTCATCAACAATTGCACAACTGCTATTAATGTAAGCATTTTTCCACTATGCAGACTGATCACGTGGGTAAATCAAGCAGCGTTACCTCCAAGATACCGATCATGTGGGTAAATAAGGCAGCGTTACCTCCAGGATACTGATCACGTGGGTAAATAAGGCAGCGTTACCACCAGGATACTGATCACGTGGGTAAATAAAGCAGCATCATTTCTAAGACACTGATCACGTGGGCAAATAAGACAGCGTCACCTTCAGGAGAGATGACCAGCTCAGAGTCATGGAGGGTAGCTAGCACAGCGAGCAGGGCGGTGGAGAAGGAAGCCAGCACAGGCACCAGAGTGTCTCGGTCTCCAGGGTCCAGAGGAGCTCCTCGAGACACGGTATCCAGCAGGCGGCGAGTTCCTGTTACCAACAAGATTTTTAAGGTTTGAATTTGGCCGTAATTCTTCCTATCTGTTGTAAACCACGAAGTCATTACGATATGCTGGAAGTCCGATGAAACTCAGTGAAGATATAAAATGGAACATGAAAGTAGTGAAAGAAAAGCTGTAAACAATACTGACACAAATACTGATAGTGTATTATTAACAAAAATCAAATATGCTAACAATACAAATATAGTTATATTTGTACTAACATGAATGGTTCATTAATGGAAGCAAAAAGCTCTTAGCTGAATAAATTGGAAGGAATATTAAAAAACGAGTTCAAACTTAAAAGTTGAATTGCCTCCTCAGTACAATTAAGGCACTTGAGAGGTAGATGTCTTCAAATTACAGATTTCCAGTCTCATATCACTAGTATTTCTGAGATGAATATGCTAATGCTTGTATTTACTACGCATTCAGTCGGTAGGGAATATCTTACATAAAAAATATCAGGTTTATTTTTAGCATGTCTGTAACAAAGAGCTTTAAAAAACTATGAATATTAGAGACTAAGATTTCATGAAATAACGTGTAGAGTAACTATCCTTAAACACACTTCTTTTGTGCGGGTGTAGCAGAAATATCATAACGAGCAAAGAAATAGAATCTAGACACACTATAAGATGTTACAAATTATTTAAAATGGAAAGCAATGATATGAAGGCTACAGTATAAAAACTTCAAACCCAAACCTATTCGAGAAACAAAGCTCAAGCCTAAAACTATCAGAGGAATGCAGTTCGAACCCAAAATTCGCTGAGAAATTAAGTTAAAACTCAAAACTATCTGGGAAATTAAAGCAATGTTTGAAGACTAAGTAGGATGAGAAGAGAACGAATTGAGAATAAAGAACAAGCAAAGAGAATGACAAGAGAACGAATAAAGAATAAAGGGAAAAAGAAAAGAACGAATTGAGAATAAAGAAAAAGCGAAGAGAATGAAAAGAGAACAAATTGAGAACGAACTGAGAATGAAGAACAAGCAAAGAGAATGAAAAGAGAACGAATAAAGAATAAAGGAAAAAAGAAGAGAACGAATTAAGAATAAAGAGAAAGTGAAGAGAATGAGAAGAGAACGAATTGAGAATAAAGAGAAAGCAAAGAGAAAGAATAAAGAGAAAATAAAGAGAAGGAAGAACAGACCGCGTCCAGACTTGTCGTGAGCGAGGGTAGGTGCAGTGACCCAGCTTGGGTAGAGGCTGGTGAGCAACGCCCACATGGCTCGCTGCATCCTGTGCCTGCCAGCCACGCCGTACAGCAACCTGCCCACACACACCTCGTTGTCAGCTACACACATTAAGAGTACAAGTCTTTACCTCAATAAAGATCAGCGTCTTCTATGAAGTCCATTAGATACCATTCACTTTAGTCCTATATTTTAGATGTTTCGTTCTAAAGTTAAGCAAAATTCAACAGACACCAGCAAAGATAAGAGGCAATTTATGCGATGTTTCATTCATTGGAGAAATAACTTGGTGGTTAAAGGGTTAACTCACACAAGTAACTTGCAGAACCAGATCTAACGACACCTGTGAGATTATATCTATTACAATTCACCACAACACATGCTTTCGCGCATCACACCTTCAAACTATGCTCCCAGCTGGACTCATAAAAGGAGATTGATAGTACGGGTGACAGCTGTATGTGCTCTCCAATCACAGTCTACGAGCTTGTTGAATGGAAACAGACGATTTACACTGGCAGGTTTCCATTTATATGACTGAGAGGGATATTACCATTAGAAGAAGCCAAGGCCACACACACTATACCTGCACTGGAAGAGGCCAAGGCCACACACACCACCTGCACTGGAAGAGGCCAAGGCCACACACACCACCTGCACTGGAAGAGGCCAAGGCCACACACATTACCTGCACTGGAAGAGGCTGAGGCCACACACTACCTGCACTGGAAGAGGCTGAGGCAGGGCGCGGTGAGGAGAGTGTGCGTAAGGCCACAGAATTCAGTGAGCACTTCTCTGTCCATCTTAGCAGCCTCCACCTCGTCCAGCACCCAGCTCACGTACTCAGGGCTGTTAATGTGAGACAGGCACCACTCGCCCACCTGCACAATCACGTTATCATTGATAATATTTCAAATAATCTAATGGTGGAAGTTTCGTTAACGAGCTCATTTCTTTATACTACCTTCGTTTGGAAACAGTTGTGCACAGTCCAAGACATTTCAGCATTAATGTTTCAGAAAATATTTCAGAAACGTATTTTTTATCTTTCTTGTTCTTTTTCTTAAAGTATAATGTATAACATTGAAAGCATAATGTATGAGTTAAACTTTTCGACTTTTCCCCCTCTACATCAACTGTTTCCGACAAATGGGAGTCCTATAATACAGTACTTAAATTTAAAAATCTAGTTATCATTCTGTGAACGAGGGCTACTAAAAAAATATGAAAATACTATACTGTTACATGATGAGGCTTTCTTGCTAGCTGGACCATGATAGGAATCAAGTCCACATGAAAAGAGAAGTGACGTCATTGTTTGTAAGTGATGCAGCAATCATACATGAAACAAGTAATTTCTTGGGAATTAACAAAAAATATAAAAAGGCATAATAACTACATTTATTTACAAAATAAATGGGTGATACTATCATTAACTAAATGCTCGTGTGCCTAAAAAAAAATGTTCAAAAGATACAAAGATACACGTGATGGACGTAAGAAAAGATATTTACTATAGTACACAAAGTCTTCAAAAAGGACAATTTATGTGCATCTGGACTCAAAACAATTCGGATCACGCGTTCATGTCACCCTTTGCACTTTGCTCAATATTTTAGTGTGAGACTCAGGCTGTTAACTTAGAGTGCAGAGCTTGATAATTCTGGCATCATAGTTTCCAGACTCCAGGTTTGCATCAGTGCTCAACCGCCCACTAGTATTCTCTAATTCTCTTAGGCTGGCACACACGCAATTTTTTCCCCAAAGTGAGAGCTCAGTAATTAGAGATTGGCTTCATTTTACCCGGCAAATCTCAGTCGGATTTATGCAAGTTTCTACTCTCAGTAATATAAAACACTGGATCAAACACTCGTGATTCATTCTATCCTTTTGACCACATCAAAATATGATGTGGCTTCTGGATTTGCATTTATACCCAAAAACACACGTACTTTATGATATAGTGCACAATCTCATGGCACAAATCCCAAGACACAGCACTGTATCTTTTACTCACATGAAAGAGAATTAACATCTCTCTGGCCAGTAGCACTCGCCAAGACACCAAGCAACACACATGCCGACTCAAGATATAACACCTCGCACGTTGTGGTCTGGTAATTTAACTCCTGTGAGTTAAAAGTAACCTTATTGAAAAATAAAAGACTTTTTATGACTTTCTCTCCAGTTCCCCTAGAGGTTACTTCTCAGTCAGACACCTTGTGAGTCAAACTGACCTCAATGAGGTGTGTAGGAGGACTCTCTATGACTTTGTCTCCAGTTCGCCGGCCAGTCATCTCTTCGTCCTCCTCATCACTCTCCTCCTCGGACTCTGTTTCCTCTTCCTCTTCCTGCTGTTGTTCTTCAGGCAGACGATCAGACGAGGAAGGCAGAGAACTCTGTTTGCGCAGCGGCAGGAAGTGCACTGTATCGTGCACCAGCCGCCGGCACGACAGCAAGTACAGCTGTAAGCTCGTCGTGGGCAGCACTGCACGATGAAAAATACATTGAGTGTAACTCAAACATTTGCCTTCACTTCTAGTTCAGAAACTGGTGGTATTAAAAGATCTTATATAAAAATGAGCAAGAAACGCTTTAAATACAAAAAATATTAAGAACACAAGCAAAACATTCGCTATCTCAACAGGGGCAATTACTCCACGTAGGCTGACAAATTAGCGCTCTCTTGATAGCAGTATGCCTCAAGTCCCAATAAAGATACAAGTTATGTCCTGAAAAGTTTGACAAGAGGTAAATTTTTAGCTGACACTGCACAACGTTCGTTTTGACATTGTGATATAGAAAAGGTAGAAGCGCAAAAATAATGAGCTTCCTCCTCTAAACTAAATTTCTCTCAATGGTTACCTCGTCCAATTAATTTGAGGCAAACCGGCAGTATAAACTTCATATGATGTACATTTCTAGGAAAATACTCTCGCACTTCTTGCGAGGAAATTCATTATGAGAAACTTGAAAGTTACTGCGAGAATAAAAAACGTCAGAATATTTATACATACCAGAACTATGAACGCAGTAGAAATATTTACACAAATAAAAAATTCCCGTATGTACGTCATAGAACTGTCAACACTATGGAACTATCCACACCAGTTTTAATAGGCAGCAGCGTTAGCAGAACCATGAGCTGCGTGGGGGCATCTGTGGTGTCAGGGGACCCTGAAATGGACGGCTGGGTGTGCAGCAGTACGTGGTGTATGGCTTGAATGAGGGAATGGGATGCCGAGGGGTGACAAAGCAACAGTTTGCTCGCCTCGATGTGGGGTGCCAACAAGTTGTGAACTTGACTGTGCTTCGACGCCGCGAATAGCTGGTCCACCAGATTGTACAGCGTCAGGTTACTGGGAAACAGGTGGAGAATGGTAAAACAATACTAGTCTACTACAGCTGGTTTAGTAAGTTGTACAGCATCAGGTTACTGGGAAAAAGGTGGAGAATGGTAAAACAATACTAGTCTACTACAGCTGGTTTAGTAAGTTGTACAGCATCAGGTTACTGAGAAACAGGTGGAGAATGGTAAAAAAATACTAGTCTACTACAGCTGGTTTAGTAAGTTGTACAGCGTCAGGTTACTAAGGAACAGGTGCAGAATGGTAAAACAAAGCTAGTTAACTACATTGTAGCGTGGTAAATAAATAAGAGTGATGAACAATAGTGTGAAAAAGATTAATTCTTCAAATTGTAAAGCATTAGAGTACAGAAAAGTGCGATAATGAATGTGGAAATTAATACAGATACTTGACGTACGATGTCAAGTTATATCAAGTAAAAATTAAAGCAACTATTGATTTTTATACTTCAAGGACGTTAGGTTTCTAGTGAATATGATGAAATATTGATCGAGGTCAAGTTAAAACATTCATTCTAACTGTAAATAAATATACTTTTGTGAACGAACAAATCAAATATTACAGGAGTTCAAGACCTTCAGCTCGTTGACATGACGTTACGAAGAGACATACAAGAAACACACAGTCAAGTTATAAGGTAAAATAATAAGTGAACAATTAAAAACTGATGCCAAAATTATGTCCACTATACTGTAGTGTCAGAAGGTCAAAATATGGACAACTTGAGATAAAGTAACAAACTTGTTCTGGCACCAGATATATGGAAGTGGACACAAAATATGGACAACTCGAGATAAAGTAACAGAATCGTTCTGGCACCATATGTATGGAGGTGGACATACACACCAGCAATAACAATATAATAAATGATATAACATACGAACTATAAGCTTTACTATAAACTTACTACAAGCCTAGTGTTACTTTAATTGACTGTAATTGGAACAAATGT
Organism: Trinorchestia longiramus; assembly: GCA_006783055.1. Taxonomy (NCBI): domain Eukaryota; kingdom Metazoa; phylum Arthropoda; class Malacostraca; order Amphipoda; family Talitridae; genus Trinorchestia; species Trinorchestia longiramus. The sequence goes on from VCRD01000238.1 coordinate 136,721, forward strand.
CAAATCATATCGATTAATTATCAAAGTGAAGATGTGGACACTACTGATAACTGCTAAAATATTTTAATTTCAAATCTAGCTCTCAACATTCGTCAAATAATGTCCACAACATTTGAATACCAAACTGAATAAATGCCCATACAAATAATACTTCCTCTGGTGGGAACCAGTAGATGAGCAAGAGTGGAAAACCTTCCAGCATCAGTGTTGAAGAAAATATTCAGGAAATTAGTTCTTCAACGTTGTTTCTTGTACTTTTCTTGAAATAAAACAACTTTAAAGATATAATGTAGGAGCTGAATTTCCAAACATTTTATCTTTTTCACCTACTGAGTCCAACCAACGTCGAAAGATATGTGCACTTATTATTTCAGATCAGAGGGAGTTCCCACTGATTTAATGAGCAAAATTATACAAGTCTTTAATGTGGATAATAACATAGCATAATGCTGAAAAAATGAGCTTTGAAACACAAAACACATCACACAAAAACAAACATCGTGTCTCAAATATTGAAATTGTCATTTGAACCTAAACCATGAGAACATGAATAAACCAAAGCATACTTTACGTATAATACATACGTACACATTATAGTAAAAATCTTTGTACCTCAAACTGTTCGAATTCTATCCATATAGAGTATGAATGCGTCGACGACAAGGAAGAGACACGTGAAATATTAATTCCAAGCCCAATCACATGATTACATTATATAATACTCATGCTTACTCTCATAACATTAAAAAATTGTTAAATAAGTCATTTGACAACTAAATGTTGTTCTAATACAGTTCTACAACTTGAAGAATGAATGAAAGATATTCAAATACAGAAAATACATGAAAATAAAAACACAAAACTCACATAAAATTCGAGGGGCAGGCCACAGGTACGCCACAGAACGCGTAGCACAGCAATTGACTATTGCACTCAAAGCCATCCACGCCTGCAGGACGATCAGCTGTCGTCAAGGACTCTTGAGCCAATGGTGCCGACTCGGAGTCATCTCGAGGGAGTTTGGCAGGCTTAATAGGTCCGCCATCATCATCATCATCATCCTCCTGAGAATCCAAATCCATGCTCTCGTTTTCAAGCCTCAACTCTGTGGGTATTGGGCGACCCGCACTGTCGTGTGTAACTTGGATACGGTTCTCAAGTGTATAATCAGAAGAGGTTGGTGCGGACTTGAGTTGAGCAGATCCAAGTTTACGTGCACCTAATGAGGTTTCTTCAACAGATGTAACATGAGCCTTAAGCACCTTAACCCATGGTAAATTGGTGGCCACAATGGAGTCGACAGCCCACTTTTCAGCAGGCCGCCGACAAGTGGCAACCAAAAATATCGGATAAAATATCAGGGCCAAGATGGAGGCCGCCAAGGGAGAGCTCGACTCACCACCTCGCTCGTTCACTTCGGGAACTTTAAGAACGAGCAGTTTGATGAGGTACTTGAAGTAACCTGAGAGGAAGACTTCAATAAGAGTTAAATATAAAATGAACTGTAAGAAGACGAAAATTCACATGGGAGAACAGTATTTGGGTATGCACATAACATGAAAAGTCACACAAGAAAATTTTATACTTTGAAATATGTATCAGAGGGAATTTTTTACATAGTGTAGATTTTCCAAACCAAAAAGCTATTCCACTATAAATAATGTACAGTTTGTTGCTTGCTCGCTTGCTTGGTTCGTCTTTTTGTTAAGCTCTTCAGGATTTAGATACGAGAAAATTCGGTAAGGTATACATATATTGTACGCATTGTATAGCGGATACCAAAGGCACATCCTTCAATGTGGAAACTCCTTCGCAAAACCCATGTCCACTCACAGTCAAACGAAAAAATGTATTAAAAAATACGTGAATTTTCACATGTGGGTATACTAGTAAAGTAAGATCATAAAAAGAACCACAATGATAATAAACAAAAGATTTTGAACCTAAGACCAAGTTTTTAGTGGTTTTTATAATATTTCACTCACTAAGACTTTCACGCGCTTGTGACAGAAGCGTTGAAACTAAGACATGAGGGTGCATGGATAGCATACATAAACAACACTGACTACAGTGAAACATCCCATCTCACTATATACGTAATAATACAGTTTGTTGCTTGCTTGGTTGGTCTCTCTGTCAAGCTCTTAAGAATTTAGATACGAAAAAATATTGTATTGTGGATACCAAAGGCACATCCTTCAATGTGAAACTTCTTCACAAAACCCACCTCCATTGACAAATTAGGGAAAAAATTCAGTAAAAAAGCCGTGAATATTTTCACGAGTGGGTCTACTACAATATTTTATTCATATTTTACAAATATCGATAATAAATTAACATAGACATCGATGGCGCCTTTACTGCCCTCTGATATGCTCATAATTCACTTCAGTTTTATTTGAAGGCTACTTTTATTTTAGGTGATACATAGAGAAATAAAATTCCACCATCATCCCTGTATGTGTGCGACGGTAGCGTGCAGGACTCCCTACCTCTGTCGATGAGAGGCATGAGGAAGCTGAAGACAAAGTGAGCCTGGCGTGAGGGTGCGACGGATGGCAGGGCAGCCCAGGCCTGGGGCTGCGTCAGCACCTCGAGGAGCCGCAGAGGGCCGGCATGACTGACACCTTGCTCACAGCCTGCAGAGTCAACATTCATTTTGATGAGGGACCTGGCCTTCAGAGATTGATCTGAGTTGATCGCTTTTGTGTCAGTCCATAGTTGGTCTGAATTGGCTGTTTTGGGGATGGTCAACGTTGGCTGTTTTAGAAATAGTATGAGTTCATCTCTTTGGATGTTGGTCTGAGTTCTCTGGTTTGGGGGTTCATTAGAGTTGACTGCTTTGGGGGTTCGTCAAAGTTGGCCATCTTGGCGGCTTGTCAGAATTGGTCATTTTAGGGTGGTAATTTTGACCTCTGATTGGTCTGAGGTGGCAATTTTGACCTTTAAGAATGTGCAAGTTGCAATTGATGTTGGCATAGAAGCCCCAAATGAAATAAGATGGATTTCAATACACGGTCTTTGAAGTAAACAAAGCCAAAATTTTTTGGTCACGTTGCATTGGCATATTACACTGCAATAATTCATCAGCTCGAGCTTAGAACACATGATCAGGCAGGATTACACGGAGTGCTTTCCAAATTTTTATTCGTCAACACAGCAATGTGAAACTCAAGTGCTAATGAGAATTTCTCCAAACAAATAAAAAATTCACTTGTAGCTTTTTTCCCATTGTTTTAAGAGGGAACCATTTACCTAAGATTAAGTTGCAAGGTTTCTGAAAATGAATAAAGTAGCTAAATGAGCCAAATTCACTGGGAACCTACATAAGCCTCTCAAAATTTAATAATGGTTGAATCTAATATGTTTGCACTGAGCATGCCATCAACTCGGTAAATCTCATAAAATATGCTTAAAAACGATCTAGCCTTCTTCAGGTTTCCTGTAGGTGAACTTAGGAAGTCTATTAACAAGCAAAGATAGATGAATTATTAGTTACATCTTCAAGTATTATGCTTCTTTTTTATATGCTTACAAGTTGTACACCATGATAAAAAGATACATGGAGAAGATATACATGAGAAGTAGATAGCATGAGAGAACTAGATGAAACTTTATATAATAACTTCATAAGCATTACGAGTCAATTTCCACTATATTTAACCGGCATTCACACTGAGAACTCTTCCATAATGTCACCAAAACAGGAAATTATTTTTCTTCTTATGTAACGATATCCACCAGAAATAAAACGCATTCTAAATACAAACACCTAAACAAGATATTCGCATATACCAGTGAATATCTACGGATTGTCTAATGACAGTCTTTGCCCATCAATTAATGTTACTTCTTAGCTTGGTTAAGAAGCACACGATCCTAATTTGAATAAAGAGGCAGACTCACTACAAATAGTCTGAAGGGAGAGAGAGAGCAGCTTGGACAGAATCACCAGCCAAACACCAGGATGTTCAGTCACCCACTGGAGCAGACTGGAGCTCTGCCGTACTAGCAGCGTGCACAGCAGAGACTGCAGGACAAGGATGTAGTGAGGCATAAAAATAATAGAACCATCTTCTGACTTCCGATTACAATGAAAAATTCTCTCCATAACATGATAAAACAACACATAAGAGCCAGAAATATGATTCTTCCATGTATATAAACTTAACATTCTAGCACACAGAACATAGAATTACAGAATACTTTTAATTAGTTAATTTGATTACCAGTTTTTCAACAAAAAAATGTATTCAAAAAATCGGAATATCTTCCAGCATGTATCTAAGGATTTCAAATCCAACTGGTGCATTTTTTTGACTGTTAAATTTCAGCATAATGCAAATTTTTCTGCTTTAGCCAAAAAAAATAAACCAATTGCAAAAATTCTACACAGTGATAAATTGTAATAATGATGAACTGTAACTTATTGAGAATTGAACAAAAATGTTAAACTTCCCTCAAATGTTAATTAAAGGTGAAGATCAAGGTGTTTACAGAACATAAGCTATCCAAGAGAGATCAATAAAAATTAACAAACAAGTACTTTAAGAAATACTTTGAACACAAAAAACTTAAACACGTTAGATTTTAAGAGCCAATCAAGGAAGAAAAAGATTATTTTAGAGTTTTCAACTCTCTACACCTGGATCCTGATAGATTCTACTCTGACACATATCCAAAGTTATATCTCTCAGAGTAAACAGTTTAGGTTTATTTAGCTAGACCTACCTTACAATTAACAATCTAAGATCATTTATGTAGAGAATACTTAACTACAACCAGAAGCCTGCACATCTAGATAAACTATCATAATTGCCATTCAATTCTTATTATGAGTTGGTGTGGGTAAAGTATGAACACACAGATTAGTGTGTTCATATTCATTAGGGGAAGCATTTAGTTACTAACCACTCTGTTCATCAAAAAACTATCAACCTTCAACACAAGCTAGGTGATTTATATAGGTCAGATTGGTGCATCAACCAGAAGTTCGTTCACAACGGTAGAGTTATGTAAAGATTCCTACACTCACTAGATAATTTATGGAGGCAAAATTTATGAGTCCACCCTACCACCACGACTGGTGTACACATAGGCAGAGTTCCATCAACCATCCCACACTTGCAAGTTTGTAAACATAGGTAGAACTAAGTTATCAATCACACCATACTAACCAGTGTAGCAGAAAAACTAAACCTCTTACAATACTCACCAGCCTGTGAGCATCGTGTTTAATCCTGAACATCCTTAGCATCTTTAAGCATTGCCCCCTGGCAGCCTGCTCTGTTAAAGGAGATGGGATGGACTGAAAATCCTCATCGTAGGATTGGCGATACTTTTGGTTGGTGTGAATCCGACACAGCCATCCACGGACAAATGACTGAAGCCGCACAGCAGCAATCTCACGTTTTTTATTGTTCTGAAAAAAAGGCTAAAAATGTACAAAGAAACATTCCCAGGGATAGAAGCATCATTTTATAAAATCCATATAACAGGTCAAAACAACCCCAAATGCTTCATTTTAAATTATAGTTGTGCTTCAACAAAAACTTTGAAAATAGGGATGGTTCACCAGCTACTGTTTAATCACACAAAAGATGTCATCCTGAGAGGATGTATTCTATCCTGAGAAAAAAATTGCACAGTAAAAGTATTAAATGTACTTAGCAAGAAAATTATAATAGAAAAAATATTTATTATAAAATGCTACTGCTAACAAGATTGAGACAACATACAAATTTGGAATCTCACACCAGCACCAACCTAAACCATTTTCTCAACAAAGCTTCACTGTTATTTAATGTACTATGCATAGGATATGTACTACCAAAAAATTTAATAAAATAGCACTTAAAAACCTACACTGCACAATACTCTATGTATAAACTTTATAGGATATACATTGTTTTCTTTTTCTTTCCATAATAAGCCTTACGTCTAACATGATGGATGAAATTATATTCAGTTCCATTAAACAAAACAGATTCAAAGCAATTTATATGGAAGTAAATTAAATGAAATAACATCTGGCCTCTCTTAACTTCATTTCTTTCCTTAATTTCTCTATGAATTGACACCTTAGTTCTCATGACTTTTTTCTCACCTTCTTAAAAGTTATTTTACTTTTCTTTACATACTTTTACATTTTTCAAAGAATTGACATCTTATCTATCTTTCTTTCTTGGGCTTTTCAAGAAGCTGCTATCTTAGCCTCTTGGCTCTCCTTTCTTAATTTCTCACGGAATTTACATCTTACCTGTCATAACTCACTTCCTTTCCTTAATTGCATACAGAATTGACATCTTACATCTCTCAATTCTTTTCCTTTTATTAATTTTTCACAGAATTGCCATCTTACCTCTCTTGACTCTCTTTCTTTCCTGAGCTTCTCAAGGAAAGCTGCCTTGTCCAACAGACGGCTGGCTCCGCTGAGGCTTACATTCGGCCGCTTCCTGTGCTCACCTTCAAAACTATACATGATGACACTCTGAACTCAGAAATATTTTACTTAACACAATTACTATATAAATTAATAATTTGTTAAGACAAAAAGTTAAGAATTAAACTCCATTAAGGTTATCTATTTAGAACCATAAAAATAGCATCTGTAAGAAATTACAATGAAAATGTATGAAATATGCAGAAAAAACAGTTTAAGATATAGCTTTCTAAATAGACTGTATGTATCACACATAAATCATAAACTTTATTTGATACCCTTAACCACAAATGTATAATAAATTTAACACCTTGACTGCAATGTGCAGCATGTAAGGTACACAAGAATTTGTCATCTTCTTTCCAAAGACTCAAAATTATAATCATTTTCAACTTATAAGATTAGGAGATGTATTTGATTATTATTTAGTCATATATAAAATTATTATAAATGAAAAAATTGTACAGACATATTGCTTCATTTAATAACTATACTACAAATCAGATCTAAAACTCTAGTTAGCCTTGTGACCAAAATCATACAACTTTATGCTTCAAATAGATTTTATTGATATTTCTCAAAAAAATATTCATTTCTACCAAGTAGTGTATTCAGCATCAGGCACCCCAAAATGAACAGCCATAGAAACTATTAGAGGGAACTAGGCAAGAGTCTGTTTCCTGAAAAAATTATATAAGCTGTTTTGAATTATAAGATGAAAATTGAGCAAATGGAAAATAAAGGATGAGTCAAACAAATTTTCAAATGGAATCTGAATGAAAATCTATGGATAAAAATTTGCTGAGGCATGTAAGAAAGCTAAATATTCAGAAGATTGTTTGTGTCAGAATTGAGAAACCTATAGATGACTGTGTGAGATTGCAAAAAATGAAGATGAAGAAGAGAATTCAAAGATAAAAACTATAGTTTAAACAAATGAAAACATGGTATGACTAGGAAAACCATCTTAACTTCATATACCTGTGGGAATGTACCAAATATGTAAATGTTTTTACGGACATTTTGGCAGCTAACTCCTGTTTGCCTTCAGATGTAAGGTATTAACTGTAAATAGTTACACATGAAGATAGAACATGGGAAATAAGTTATGTATGTAGTGTAGCAAAAAAGTAAAGGAAACAATTTAACATTGGGTTTTAGATTGTAATAAATATGAGCACAAGCAAGAAAACTAAATGGTTGTGGTTTGTAAGCAGTATGAAGAAAACCAGTGGAATGCCATATGTGTTGAAGAGGACTCTGGTATGAGTTATCTTGTATGGCTGGATGAAAAATGCAACATGATTCTGGTGGATGCAATGAAGAATTTATTAGTGAATGCATGGAATAAAAGATATTGATGATGGAACAGTCAACCACCTTAATCAGTGTGACTACCAGCCAACCATGAGAGGCTGTTTATCATAAGCTGGCTCTCCCAGTGATATCTCACTTGGCTGTTTTTTTGCATGGAATGACCCAGGGCAGTCACAGAAGAATTATTTCAGATGACCCTAGTACACAAGCAAAAAACTCCGAGTTACCACCCCATTGTATGTGTTACCACCCCATTTACAGCTGATGCTCAAGTCTAAGATAATTTTAGGATGAATGTGCACATTTATCATTCCAATAATAAAACATCTATAGCATATAAATCAAAGTACATTAGTACATTATCAACTCAAAATTATTAATAACCCTGCAGGAATTTATCATATCATCATACCATACAATGAAAAATTGAAGAATCTCATGAAAACAAATACAATATCTTGTGTGTTTCCTCCACAAGTAGTTCTTGTTTCACATTTATTGGAGTTTCGCAAACGAGTGAGGTCCATGCAGCTCTCTACAAGTAGTTTTTCTTGTGTCGTGTTTACTTAGGAGTACTTCGAATACCAATCCAAGTAGCCCCCCATAAGTAGTTACGCAAATTCGGAATTACTTTGGACTTAGACTTAGACTTAGATCGAGGGCCAGCGTTTGGCTGGGGCCTTTGTAACAGCCTTCAATTCCCTCCAATACACACGCACATATAACAGGATGGCATCCCAGAGTTTTTCACATTGAAGAAAAATGCCTATTCAACCTCCCTGTCGCTTATTCCATGCATACACTAAGAAATCTTTCATTGCATTCACAACAGTCATGTTACACTCCTCATCTAGTCCTACAAGATATCTCATACCAGAGTCCTCTTCAACACACCTTGCATTCCACTTGTTTCCACACAACTTCCCGTTGTGAGTTGTGACAAGACTTAGACTTAGACTTAGATCGAGGGCCAGCGTTTGGCTGGGGCCTTTGTAACGGCCTTCAATTCCCTCCAATACACACGCACATATAACAGGATGGCATCCCAGAGTTTTTCACATTGAAGAAAAATGCCTATTCAACCTCCCTGTCGCTTATTCCATGCAT
>VCRD01000238.1:146200-166583 GCA_006783055.1 Trinorchestia longiramus
ATTCAAAGATTCGTTTAACCCACCTTTTATTCTCCATTCGCTCAATTCTCACCTTATAATTCAACACAGCCTTCACCATTCTTTCAGAAAACAGACTCCACCCTAGGTCCCCTCTAAGGGCTTCTGCAGCCGTCCATTTCGGAGCACCTAATGCCAAACGCCCTACCATATTCTGCAGCACCTCCAACTTTTCAAGGTCTCCTCCATTCCATGCCATAACATTCATGCCAAACATTATGCTAGGTACTGCAACATACTTCCAAATTCCTCTGACACATTCATACTTATTTGCTCTATATTTGGCCAGTAGCGGAACAAGTAGCGGAACTAAATAAAAATCTTGATGTTTACCGGACAGTCCGCGCGACCTGTCAAACAAACGTGGATGATAATGAGAAATAATGGAGGGCTGGAAGGGCTGAAATGGGATTGAAAAAGGTGGAAGAAATAAATTGAAAAACTAACGCGAGAGTATGGTTTGAACAAATAGAAGCGTAGTATGACTGGGAAGACTTTTAACTTGATATGCCCATATGAATGCACCGAGGATTGATATGTTTTATGAAGGAAGTTTTGGCAACGAGCTCATGTTTGCCATCAGATGTAAGGCATTAAGCGTGAATAGGCGCACATTGAGGTAGAATGAGAGGAATATAAGGTTATATATGCAGTGTAAGAGTATAGGAAACAATTGAACATCTGGTCTTAGAATGCAGCACGAGCGAGAAAGCTTCATGGATGTGGTTCGTGAGCAATATAGAGAACCAGTGGAATGCCAAATGTATTGAATAGAATTCAGATGAGATACCTTGTAGGGCTAGATGAGGAATGCAACATGACTTTTATGCTTGCAGTCAAAATTTCTTAGAGCGTGCATGGAATATGAGACATTGATGTTGATTAGTCAGTATTTTGGACTAGAATGTGACTACCTGCTAAACATGAACGCTGTTTAGGATGAGTGGGCTCTCCCAGCGAGACCCTTACTTAGAATGACTCACAGTGGGCCTTCAGAAATTATTCTAAACGACTCTGGTTCAAAGGAGAAAAACTATGAAATGCGATCCATAGTTTTTGTGTGTATTTAGAGGAAATTTTAAGACCGTAACAAAGGTCTCAGTCAAAACTGGCCTTCAAGTAAAGTTTAATTTTAAATGGATCGGTAACAGCAACCGTATAATTTGTCAGCACTAAACGTTGGTATTACATACATAATTTTGACACTACCAAATCAGCAATTTTACAAATATTCGACTTAGAAATAGTATAAAACATTTCGATAAAGTACATACCTATGATAGGCTAATATTCTTCTAAAAGTGACGGTGGTATTTAACTTTCTGGCAATTAAACATCGACAAAGTCTACAGCACTATAAATAAAGTTGCCTCGATAATGATGTTTAATAATACACAGGTAACGTAATCCATTAATTTTTATCCTTAATTAAGCGTGGCGATTGTGCAGAGAATGGGCAGAGCGCAGGTCGTATGAGAACGTGACGACAATCGGTTTGAAAATTTTTTTATAAACCAGGAGCTAATATCATTAACTGTTTATAATAGGCAAACAATTATTTATTCAGTTATTTCGTGTCCCCAAGCTACGACATTGCTTACTCTTTTTTCAAAAGTTACAATGAAAAGAATTTAAACTGCGGTTGAAAGATGCTTCAGCTTCAGTGAGAAAAAATACCAAAGAGCCAGTTTAAAGCGTAAGCTACACTACCACGCTCATCGACACGCCTCCACTTTCAAGTTGCAGCCCAGAGGACGGGTATCTCGCTTGATGTATCAATACTACTTTTAAGATCTTATTGATAAGCACCATCACTACTAAGATGTTAACATTAAGACGTTAAAAACCAATGCATACGTACTGTATACTCTATTGGAAATAAAGTTCATTTGCATAATAAAATTCCAAATTTATATCCCAGCCCCTAGTACAATGAAGCACTACTTTGCCTTGTCTACGAACATAACATACATGTATGTGTCAATCATGTATTAAAATTAAATTGTATATAATTTAACGCACCAATTGTTACATTTCGTCCGACCCAATGGACTCCGAGATTAACTAATTAATTATATCGCTTGGAAATCTTGCAAACATCACGAATACAGGATAATACGTATTTATCATACATTCTACAACCGGAGTTGCATGAAAATCACAATGTTAACACATTCCTTAAACGAAACAACAACTTGGGAGCATAACCTCAAATCTAAAGACGTTGCTTTGGGAACTGCAAATCTAATGCATAAACAATGAGTACTAAACGAGAATGCCCTAACAGCGAACTACCATTGGAAATATTATTCAACACGCCCTCGCTCTAGCATTTGACTACTAGTGAATAATAGCAGAATCACAACTGGGAGACACACCGCTTGCCCTCGATTCTCACTTTTAATCATGAAACTCTGTACGACATGCTAATGCTCAGAACCGAGCCAATTAGATTCAAAGAGGGAATTTTAACTCCATCACATTGACATGTTCCGTAACAGCAGTGGCAAGATTTTACATAAAAATTTGAATATCTCTCAGATTTGGACGCCAAACTGTTTTATAAGCCATTTGGCAGCCATGTTTGGTTCTCATTGGCTATACACAATCAAGCCCAACACTAGGTCTCCATTCAAATAGACGGGCAATGCCTTTCAGCAACGCTTCATTCAGAACGGTTGAGAGTTTCAAACAATGTTCTGTTGACGAATTTCAAATAGCTAAGCATGTCAACCATTGAGCGATTAACTTTTTTCCCGGTTGTGAGGCCCAGACCTGATCACGTGAATACCCACCAGGAAAATCAATAAAAACCAAACTTTGTTCATTACTAGGTAACTAATGTATACAAATATAAAGGTCTTCCTTATTCAAGACAAGACTCGACAGTTTACCAGAACTTAAAATTTACCAACGGGAATTGGATACAAACTAGTATCAAGAAGGTCGTGGAACCGGTTAGCTCTAAGTGAACCTCAACATTTTCAAGGTACCAAACCACGTCTTATTTCAATTGTCAAGTAAACAAACTAGAAGTTGCCGGACTTATGAAAACAAAACTAGAGCTGAGCCAAGGCTTACAGTTTCTAGCAGGAAAGCACGCTACAATTCTTGGTGTTGTGTGTGCATCCTGAAACCAACTTTCTTCGTGTACAAAGACTAATGGTTCCCAGTACCAAATACTCTATTCCATGTGATTAATATGCACTAAACTGCGACTGCATTTTATTTATTTCAGCATCCCAAGATAAAATTGTAAAACGTACTCTTTATTCCCACATTTAGACAAGCTATAGAGGCCTTTGATAATTGAAGACAGGATTAACTTTTTCGTAATGGCCAAATTCAATTTAGTAGGCGTCTTTCCCAAGATACAAGAATTAACTCAATGAGTTGTTTAAACACTAAACTTAAGGAACAGATCTAGAACTTTCAATCCAAAATGTGGGAACACAAGTCAAACGCACGATGATTTTACTAGCATACGTTTCCAGAAGACCTGACGCAATGTTGAGAAACGTGATTCAGTATCGACAGAGGAAATAAAAGAAATTAACGTCTCGTGAAGAATTTACTTAATTTCTTTCACTTGAAGACCTGAAAAGGATGGGAAAAACATCAAATTAGGATCACCATCAAACCATATCGCACGAATTGTTTAAAATAATACATTCTTAAAATACTATAGCAGAGATGAAATTCTCATTCTCGTCAGACCTACACACCACTCCCACATATCGAGGAATCATATCACTCCACCCACAAACATACCTGTCAGCACAAACCAACACTTCTTACAGTTTTATCCATTTGTTTTACGCTTTTACTTTCCTATTATAATAAACTCCTTGCATGTGGGTTTTATTATCTCACGTGTGAGGAACATAAGCGGGAAGGTATTTCCAAGTCAAATTTATGTAAAGCCAAAAACGTTTTTCTCAGATCTCTTGCTTCATATGAATTGAATTCTAAAGTGTCCACCTATTGCGAAACTTCAATGAAAAAAATATCGAGAAATTGAATTCTTGTGCAACTCCAACTCTGAACACTAGAGTCCCCTGCTCACCAGGTGGCAATGACAGCCTCAGCTTCTCGGCCTTCTCCTTGTCCTCTATCACGAAGGTGTAGAGGAAGCGAGAGCAGCGGAGCTTGAACTTGGTGTTGTGACGGTTCTTCTTAATCGCCACAGCTGCAGTCACAAGTATTTTAAGTTAGATCAAGCTTTTCACATTCGTATCACTAATTTTGAAGGACTATTCACCTCAAACCACTGTCGTTATTGATGCACATTAGAAATATTTATTTTACTTTAAATGTTTCACTCGACAAGTGGGTGAAGTTACGTATTACACTACATTTATGCAAGATTATTTAATTCATCACGAAAGAGGCACATTAATTAAAATCTGACATTCCACTGATGGTGCCGGTTTGTGAGGGCAAAAGCCACTTAAATCTTACTTACAAAGACGGCGGAAAAATGAAAATGTCAATGAAATGTAGCAGTAACGTATAACTAATTCAAGTTTGCTAGAGTTACTAGGCTCAGACGATCACAGCAAAGCATCCACAATTCAGAGAACAATATACTTCATATCACAGCAAACAATGTAAACAATGCTTGTTCATCAACAGCCACAATTACGAGTCCTTAACGATGTTAAAAAGGTTTTTTATTTTATTTTGAGCCTCTTGTGCAGCAGAACTTGCCAGCTCTATTAAAATGAATTTGAAGGACCACATCAAAGAACTATATATTTATCGTCCTTTAACACACAATCAACATAGCAAGTACAAGAAATTCAGCCAAATCTTGGTCTTTTTAACTTTCATATGAAACAAATATGCTTTCCACACAACTTTCAAGTAGCATATTATCACACAAAAATCAATTTTTCCATCAATCGATATGTTGGAAGATTCAATCACAACCGTTGTAAATGAAAGAAATTCACTAATTTCTCCTCAGCATCATCATGCTAGAAAGAAGCAGATACAAATCATCCCAGAACTACTCACATCTGGAATCCTTCCTTCTGGCCTTCAGAAGGAAGTCCTTGATCTCCATAATTTGTCTTGGCTGGAAAACAAAGTTATAGTTAGCATACAAAAATCAATAACTGAAGTCAATATCCTAAATTAGTTGAAAATGAAAATATAGTGAGTTACTAGTATCATTTAACTAAAAGCAATTCATTTTTTAATGTATAAAAATTGAAGGAAGATAACAGGGAAAATACTTGCTGGGGATAGCCAATATTCTACCAGTTCACTGGAAGCTAATTCAGGAAATTAAAGTCTATCTACATACTAAAGTTATCACAAGTTTCAGACAGCATTCTAGAAGGTCTTCAGACCTTTGGATTAGATTATTGGAAAATACTATCAACATACAAATAATTTTTTACTGGTGGTTAGTTAACTATATTATGTGAAACATCACTGCTTTCTAAATTACCACAATCCGTGTATGAACCTAAAAATATGGAAAAGTTACTTTAAAACAGAGATAACAATTGTACACAAGGAAGTGTAGAAAATAATGACCAGTAGCTGTTATTTTCTCTTCAGTCCTTCAGCACATGCATGATTTGATCAGAACAGGCTGAGGAAAACACTCCACTTGAGACAGAACTGCACAGGTGCACAGAACCAAGAGTTAAAAATAAGCCAACTGAAGTTCATCTTAGGTAAAAACGTAATTAAAAAAGGAACTTACGTAACTACTAAGCCATTAACATACTGAACATTTCAAGGCAGTAATGAAGCTTACCATTTTGATGTCCTGCAGAACACTTCAGCTCTGTTGAATCTGAAATGAAAAAGAACAAAATTTACTTAATTGAAATAAATATTGAATTCATGCAAGAAAAACATTCCTCCATATTATATTCATATAACTATTGGACATCAGTGTCTATATCCTACAAACAATTATATTTAGTTTCGTTAATGTGTATCTTTTATAGAATCCTATTTAACAAATTGTACTAGTATTTTTTACACAACCATTATACATTAGCTTGTATCGAGGCATTTACAAGGCCAGGCATTTATTATTACAAGGCATTATTTGCATAATATTGACCAATACTACTACCACCATCAGGACTACCAAGAACATGCTAAGTAATGGGGAGAGGTCACTGCTTTCCTCCTTGTAACTATGGGATAAAACTACAGCTTCAGAGCTTCAACTTGTCTTCAGTAGATCTACACCGTATATTAAAATCTAATATCTCATAATAATCAAAAATCACAGGCACAAATTGTGCGCATCACCAGGATTTTTTCTTGAATTTGAACACATTTACATTTGAAGAATTTCCACATTACAAAATTAAAAATAAGTCAAATATATTCCCAGATAATACAACAAAAAATACTCCTACAAATAATCTTGCATTCACTGCAGGATCGACATAAAGGTGTAGTAGCAACTTCAGGGTCTTTGCAAGTTACAGAATTTCCTGCAAAATCAGTCAACACGTTGACTCCAAAGTGGTACGTGTGTGTACCACTTAGGTTAGGTTCCGTAATTTTTTTAGATCCTTCTAGTGACTATGCGTACAAAGTGAAGTTTTACACCAGTCAGGCAATCAGAGGCAACGTGTTAAGGGTACTAGCTTCAACGTTTATAATTTTGAGAACATAGATGCATACTGGCAATACTACCTTATGGGCATTTTTAGCATCACTAAAAACAACAATGTTTGGCAGATGTGTAGCATTGAATAATTTGTGAAACCAGCACCCATCACATTTTCCATATTTCAGCCACTGATTTACACAAAAAAAGCCTCTGGAAGCAATCATCCATACTATCACTACTCTACACCTGCCAGTTCTTGCATTATTGTAAGACCATGTTTCCAGCTCCAACATGCAGAATATAACCCCATGAAAGCAGTCAGGCAACCCCTTACCATGCTACTACTTTACATGTGAGTTGTTATAACCCTAAAAAAGAAAGAATTGCATCTTAACGAAATATTCGGTAACATGTCACTAATGTTCCATGTTATTGCACCCTAATTTTGAATGTCACATTTTGATCCCAGGACCAGACAATTCCACATTTACAGTGCAGAATTTAATTCTTCACACAGTCATCACTGTGATGCAGGTTGCATAAGCTCATGCCTAAACAAAATAGAATGTAAAGTGAATTATTTAATTTTCATTACTTCCTGCTTAACAACATAGCCAAGATTGATACTTTCTCCAACCTAATTTTGTTGGATTACATAAACCTTTCCTTTGCCTGCACTGTATTTATGAGACCTATTAGACAAAATATTGCTCATTTGGTATACATGCTAGAGAGCACAATATTTCACTCTCTTATAATAGCCGCTGCAACAATGAACCATTCATTTATGACAATCATTAACACTTCATAAAGCACAGGCTTACTTTCTGTTGCAAATGTTACAAGAGTCAAAATCAATCTTTAAGCTTGTAAATCTTCAAGAAAATATAGGATTATGCTCAGCACAAACAAGCACATTCTGACAAGCAATAAAATTTAGATGCATTACAACCTGGGAGTCACAAAATTGACAAAACATCCGTCAACTAAAGTGTATGATTCACAAATAATGATGAATAAAACAATTTGTACTAAATGTTATATCCCTATAAGCTTTAGCATCCACTCCTTATATTAGCTCCGACGCACAGCTTGATATATACCAGGAGGCAACTGATTTCAACGAACGGAAACGAGTGTAACTCCAAAACTAAATAGTAGTACTATTACTCATTTTTTGAGGCATATAGTAATACCGATTTTTATAAAAGAGGCATACAAAATGCTCGGGGTTGAAAATGTGTTTTCTTAACAAAGAGTAAGTTACAGAATATCGACGAAGCTAAATCTCAAGACAAGCTCAACGTAGAACTTGGAGGAGAGACATTCATGTTCATAACATTGTTCAAAATATGATCAAAATTTAAATACATAGATTACAAAACTAATACACATTATACAAGAATAAACACACAACTCTCACCTAAAGCACCACCCGCAATTCAACGCGACAGTAAGAAGACTGAGTTGATGGTTCTTCGCAGAATACTGTTGCTAAAGTCTGTTAAATTACCAGAAAATAATTTTAGTGTTGAATCAACGAAACTCTTTTTGTTTACTGCACAAATATACATAACTATCATGAATTTGCTCCTAACATATGCCACCTGCCTATTTCACTATTCATTCATATTATATTTACTCACTGATATACAAATGACAGGTGGTGTTTTATGATATTACAATTTAAATTTAAGATCAAATTTTTAATAACAAACTAAGCAAATAATTTGCTTGTCAGCTGTTTATCGAAAAAAATAGAATAAAGACTTATTTGATCATTCCTCAACGTACGGGTGTCTAACGCCGTTATATACAAACTTTTTGAATAGTAAATAAGGATATGATGAGCTCGTTTGAACTTGTGCAGAAACTTGTTATTGTTTTATATATCTTTTAATATGTAATGTGCAGTACAATCAAAAGTTGAAACTGTACAAACACCAAATATTTTGCTTTTCATTTCATGCTGTATAAAATAATACAGCTCTTTAGTCAATAGGTACATGTCATGAATTTCTTTGTTTTAACACCGGCTGGAAAATCTCGACACCGATCTCAACACCGAACTCGACTCGAACTAAAAATCTTGAGAAATCCAGAAAAATTCTTGAAACGAACAGTTTCATTAATTATTTTCGTCCTATGCATCGTAGAACCTTCATTTTGGTCTCAAATTAAAGCTAATAACCTCCTCTCACTGCATAATTATAAATTAACCCTCCTTGCTTAACCACCCGCACTTGGGGGGGACGCCGTTCCTTGACACCCGTTTTCGAGTCCACTAACGATATTTATACCTTCCGGTCTTAGTAATAATTTCTCATCTATTCATTCCACAAACTTCATTTACATCTTAAATTGAAGCTAATAACATAGACATTTGCCGTGGGTAAATTAAAATCTCCTACTATCAACCTTCAATAGCATGAGATACGTCAATCTTCGACACCAGTTTTGGACTCCACTAACGATATTGACACCTTCCGGTCTTAGTAATAATTTCTCATCTATTCTTCCCTCCGAGAATTTTTTTGAATAACCTATTATGTTCAGTATATACTTGAATAGGGCAAATATAAGTCCTTAAGAAGAAAGTACATTATAATTCCTCATATTTTGTGAAATACACTTCGGCACCATATGGTACCACTAGGAAGATGTATGAAATTTCATTTGGTGATGCTATTTTTCACCAATGAATTCCACGTTTTAATAAGGGGTTCATTGATAACTGCTGCTGTGACATAGATTTGAGGTTAAATAAAGGCTGTCAGGTTCAGACTCAGCTTTTATTCTTGCAGGCCAGATATGAGTAATAAGGGAGTTCTTCGTTCCTCAACATGCATGGGATCTTGCCAACAGGAGACTCCTCAAGGCTGAAGTGAAGACTCTGATCGATCACTGGAAAGTAGTTCCAGCCCCAGTATTTTGTGGTGATGGTGAATGACTTTAGTGTTAATGTCATTTGTTCAATTCAGTCTCCTATATAAAGAGGTACTAATCTTTGTTCGTTTGGGGTCTCTGATTATAACTGAATATGTGCCGTACCTTAATCAAAGGCAGTACAGGACGTTAGTTAGTGCAGTTGACTTTGTAGATTTTAATGTGTATCACTAGGAGTGGGTGAAGAAAGGAATGACTGCTCCACAACACACACACGAATTTGAGCGGAAACAAAGCAGTCAACATCGGGTCCGGTTTATACAGTATAGGAAAACATACCGGAAATGAGGGTAGAACGCTATCAATGTTGCAAACATGGACGTCCTTAGTTTTTACGGAACGCTCAGAACTAATTATTAATTACAAATAATACGCATCACTAGGTTGTCACTAAAAATTACCAATGAAAATGTAAAAATAAGACTAAAATTCTATAATGATAATTACCACAAGTTCAGGTAAGATTAAAGAGATTATTGTAAATTTATATTGTAAATACATGTGATATTAAGGAGGGAATTTAAAGATATAGAGATGGATGGTACGTAGAGTGATACCATTCTTGCCACAGATATATGTACATACATATATGACCCGATTCAAATTTAGTCCATTTATAGAGCTAATTTCCTCTGAAATAACAATACGCAAAATAAGAACGACTAAGTAATAATAAAAACTATTCAACATAGCCTCAACGTTCTATTTAATTTGTATGGTATTAGCGAAAATATTGAATGTATAACCCAAGACATTTACAACATTGCGAGCATTCGTGATTATTGCATTCTCTTTTCACCGTGCAATCATAATATTGATACTCTCTAATTTATCAGTAACAGTATCATAAACTCCACTTGTGAACTTGTCAAAACTCTTACAAGATTATACTGGACACAATTTTTCAAAGCGATTTACACGATGAGTAATTGTTCCACCGAAGCTCCTCTGTCGAAGTTCATGTAATAATGACATTGATGTGAACAAATTATAAAAGAAAAAACTATATTGGAGTTCAGTCTTCTCGACACGGTAAGTTGACAGACGCAGAACAGCTAAAGAACATTTACCAAATTTTCCTTCCAATTCTTCATCACCTCTGTACGTCTTTCCTTGATATACACGAAATGCACACAAACATCCACTAGGAGTATTTTAGCACCACACTTCATACTCGAAGCAAATAAATTTATTTCTTATCGTTTGCATGCACCCATGTTTTATAAAATATATAACCATGGCTTCTTCATGCTATATATTTTTTAAGAGTAGAAAGTGAGGTTGCATTTTGATGTATTTGTCAAATGTATCCAAGAGATCAGGAACATTGAAATGTAATCATTTCATGATGATGTCCAAACGATCCCGTCTCTTGGCATTGACAGTGGCACCGTTGTAAACATCATACAACTTTGACCAATAGATGGGTTTTTGAGGATAGAGTTTTATACTCAGTCAATAATAAAATGCTTAGAAATATGAGTACTTTCAACTCGCTAGTGTGTACTTGTACATCAGGCCAATTTTTTCAATGTAGATTTTGTCAGGTCAGTCTGTACATGTAGCAGAATATCATTATTGATCAACAATCCAAAACGCTCAGCAGGTGAAAAATCCGAATATTTTGAGTAATTGCATTCCACAACTACTTGATTTATTCCCTTTTGTTCACAAAATATTTTTATCACTTTTTGCCGTTTAACTGAATTAGTTTTATGCTCTACTTATTGAATTTGTTTAGCGGATTCATCCTGCTGACCATCACTCATTTCCTTATTGCGAGGGCGTCCACAATAATTTGTCTGCATTACGATTTCCATCCAAATTTTTGTCACCTGAATCTTTATCTGCTAAATCTCAAACATAATGAAGCTCAATATAAATACCCTACTCATTTTTATCCTCTGCTAACATATGCAAAGTTTCATCCATAGTGAGAGACCTGTGAAATAAAGTTATAAGTTTACACGCGTATCATCTTAGTAGTACCATACGGTACCGCAGACTTCAATTTGATATTGCATTTACAATTTTACAATTACCTATCAAAAAGATGTGTAAAACAGTTGTGATGCATCTATTATGAATGTTTATTCATCTCACATTCAAAAACATGCTCTTTGCATGAATTGAATTCGTCTTGCCTTTCTACTGAAGCGATATACGTATACGGACTATTAATTAACGTGTAATCGAATTTGTTTATGTTTACCAGAAATATTTTGGTAGAGTTTAAAATGCTGCAAGGAGTTTCTAATGTTAACACTAAATTTTTCATTGATGGAGGAAGCTTGGCTGTCTTTAAAATTTGTATCAATACAAAAAATTAAGAAAAATAAAGTATGAATTTCAGTTTTTTCTTAATATAAATTTTAGACATGCGAACGATAATGTATCTCTGGAGTGTCAAAATCTTTACACATATAAGCTTTTTTCTGTGGTGTTAGTTATTAGAGTAATTTTCGGTGCACTGCCATATCATGTACCTAGTAAAAAGTGGCCGTGCGTGTCAGAAATACGTTATTTCCATTACTTATTCATTTTTCCTTTGAATTAGAAAACCGCAATAACTCCTAAGTTACCGCACACGAAATGCCCTCAAACGCAAGACAGCAAGTCGGAAGCTCGAGTTGTATTACAGTTTTTTTTTTCAAATAAGATACACACTTCTCCATTTCCAATCTATTTAAAATATACACTCGGAAGAAACGCTCTCAAAAACCATCCATGAGTTAGAACTTCCCACTAACACACCGGTATTGCTTCGAAGTAGCGTTGCAATTCCGACACGAGTTGAAAATTCCAAATACTCTAAATCGTTATGAGAAAAATAGCGCTCAGTGTCCTCAGATGTATTCAGGACTGGGCTGTTCGTACTTTGGTGGCATATTACGGAATAAATTGAGTAAGAACATTAAAATTATCTGCGATGAAGATGGTGTTCACTACGACTCTGATTAAGTAAATACTTAATTATTTGCTTATTTGTTTCGGTTCCCTTTACAAGGAAACTGGAATGAAAGGTTAGAAGACTCAAATAATATATTTTTAACAAGTTGTACTACAAGATCACGGTACAATTTAGATTTTTTTATAGTTAATACTATAGCGTACTTTGTAAAAATGTTTCATGAATATTTTCCCATCTGAAAGAAAACTTTCAAAACAAGAGAAAGCTACTAAAGAAATTGGTATCATCGATAACACCTGTGATCCATTATCTTGCATCATCAGTCTCACGACTTGGTTACTAAAGTGTCGTAACTCGGGCAGTCCGACGAAATACAAAAATAAACTACTTCTGATAAAGATATGGAATGTTGCATAAAATTCATACGTACTTTGCCTTTCAAATACATCTTGAAATGTTCAACAAAGAAATTATTTAGCAGGTCTTTGCACGTAAGAAAGAGCATTTACACTGTACTTTTGTTTTAATAGAATAGACCCGATTTTCGGACTTATTTAAATCGCTGTCTCTAAACATCTGCGGTAGCAGTATGTAAAAACGATAATCATAGTCTATGAACCAATATTGGCTCAGACGTTATGCAAGTCATTCAATGTATACTTCGTAAACCAATACTGCCATGAAGAGGTAAAAATACGTCACAGTAATTAATTTATTATCAGACACCTCTAGTTTTTTCCCATCAAATTTCATGGGTTGTATCGAAAACTTCGAGTTGTGAATTGATGTATGCTGTTCCATACAATGCAAAGCTAACTGTCATAAAAACTGCTTCTGATTTATGTTTATAAAAGAAAACAATTCAACTTTACAAAAATATTGAATGTTCGAATGTCTACGTTAATTTTCTAAAAATATATTTAACACTGATTATTCATATACTGAACTAAATGGTTCAAGTTGGCACTTGCTGACGAACTGAATCAAGTACACCGAAAACTGACATTAGCTATACGTACATGAAAGGCTTATGAATTCTCACAAATTTTAAAGATCCGAGCTTAAACAATTTTTGCTCGGGTACCGTCATTTTAACAGGATGTAAGTGGAACTTTTTTGATTGGTATCAAGGGGTCATGTCATGATTCATCAATGTAGTCACTCACAGAATGATAAAACTCGACTATTGGCATCACACCAAGGAAAAAAAATTGAAGATGGAAATCAGCAAACATTCTACTAAAGGCACTCATGTTGTTCAGTTGTATAATATGCCAACCTGTTCTATGGAAAAAAACAGTATATAAAGTAGAGACAAAGCTTCACAAATAACTGAATTAACCCAAAAATATTTAGTGCCAAGCGTCACTGTTCCAGCATAGGACACCTAATGTTCTATAGAACTCTGAAAAAACGAACATGGAAGGAGGCACAGTGTAATCAATATTTCATTCTTTTTATCATTCAGTCTCAAATTTTCGTCTCATGATGTACGAACATTGTTACAATTTATCGATAGATCTATTGCTCAAAAATCTTACTCTAGGTTGCAATTGCATTAAATACTTATTAAAATAGGTTTTTATTTAGTGTATATGAGAACTAAATATGCGCTTCAATCAGTGTTCTTGATATGTACAGAATATACAGGAAAATCTTCAAGCACAAAACCACATACTCGTACATGCTTGTTATAACTAGTTACCGATTCGACGCTAAATAGAATTTTGTCTCACTGAACTCACACAAATTAGCGTTAGTCATTTAACGAAGTGAATTATCCAAGTAACGTACATACATGAATTCTTAGCTAGACAACATTACAACGACAAAGTTTTTCTTCATTTTTATTAATAATCGTTAAGCTTTTTGAAATTGAATTTTTGTTCTCCAACCTAAAACAAAAGAGATGAGTAAATCCCAAAAGCCCAATCAATAAACTCCAAGTTTAGACCTGAAAACTATTTACTGAGCCTTGAACGGACATTTAGGATTGAAGTAATCTATAGGCTATCTCAGTTCATCGACTGTAGCTTAGAGCTTCAAGGAAAATCTTAACAAATAAAAAAAATTACGCAGCCAATCTTGGAGTTGCTTGAGGTGCGTTTCCGTCATCTGGAGATCCCCCAGTTAAAGATGACCAAATATTGTGCAAGAACGACTCTTTACTCTTCGTTCCTGAAGAAGCTCTTCGTTTAGGTGTCATCCTCCTGTTAGATGGACGAGAGGAATCAGATTTTTTTTTATGTTGAGAGAGACGACGAGGGGGGGGAATTAACCTTCTATTTCCGTGACTAGCTGGGCCTATGCTGCCTGAAAATCTTCCTGGCACTGGTCCAAAGTTTGGGATTGGAGCAGAACCTCGAATACCATTCGGTAAGTTTTGAGGAATAAGTGGTCTCGGACGCATACGAAGTGGTCCATGTGGATTTGGGCGCCGTAGACTGGGTGGTATGGGTCGTAGATTTCGAAAAGGTCGAGCTCCAGGCACAAGGTGGGCAGGTGGCGGTAGAGCTCCTACTGGTGGTACGGGATGAAAGAATGGTGAACCAGAAGAATGCAGCACCTGACTACCTGGAATTAGAGTACTTGTAGGACTAATAGGTATTCTATGAACACTGAATGTTGCAGGGGGATCCTGAGGGCTTTTAAAGTGCGATGAAAGTCCTAGCTCATTATTTTCCAAACCACTTTTTTCAATAGGTCCTCTTGTCTTACGTAAGTGAGGTGGCTCTCCAGTTAAAGTGTTAGGATTTTCAGCGATGAAATGTGTAGGAGGAATGTTCAGTGATGGAGGTCGATGAATAGAATGGGGCTTTGGTGAATGAGAAAATGATGAATGATCATGTTCAGAGATTGGAGATTCATTATTAATATGCATAGATTCACGAAAATGAGGCTGCAATTCTCCCATCGAATCGGGCAACTTTATCATAGACAAATGCTCAGGACCGTGCTCAGAGGTGAATACATGTGTGATAGTTGGGCCCTCAATACGAGGTTGATTATGGCCTTCTATCTGTCGAAAACCATGAGGAACGCCTGATATAGTTTGATGGGTATTTATTTCGAGTGGATGGTGCATCAGTTCGGAGCTCTTGATAGTATTGGGACGATTGTGAATATTTCTAGGTGGAATTCCTCCGCTTGAATTAATTTCTCTGAGATGAGCAGAACTGTGATGTCTGGTTACTCTCTTGTCCTCAGTCACGTGTATGTTGGGACGTGATTGAGGTTGAGGTTCTCGATGGATGATAGTGTGCGAAGAGTGTTCATGTTTTGGTGATGATGGTCTCTGTATATGAGGTCGAGAGTGTTCACTTTCCCGAGACTGTTTAAAATGTTTATGTTGATCTCTTACAAATGATGGAGGTCCTGGACTGTCTTCGGTTAAAATGGGCACAAAATCAGACTCAAAGACTATGGTTTCGGGCTGGAAGCCTTGAGAATTGGAAGGCAAAGTTGCAGGTTTATATTCAAAATAACCCTGAGTATTATGCTTCGTACCCGAAATCGGCCCTCGACTGCTGTGAGCCGTATTGATTTGGACAGGCACAGGAGTTTCAATATCGTGGTCGTTTCCGCTTCCTGCACGGTCATTTCGTATATCATTCTGTGACGTATTTTCGCTGATCTCATCCTGCTGGCGAGCTTCATATCCATTGAAATCATTTCTACTGTACTGTGATAAGCTATTTCTCACGTACTGGACGTTCTCTTGAAGTGGTACAGTCGGTCGATCATTTTTAAAGTTCGGAACAAACGAACGTTTTGGAGAAGGCAGTGAAGTTTTCGGAGGCTTCGTGATCGACAGCGCCATTTCTCCAATTATTTTCGGCAAGTCTGTACTTGTAGAACTTTCGAACTTGTTAATAGGAAATTCTTCTTTTTGTCGCTGTTTATTGACGTCGACGTAGTTATACTGATGAGTAATTGCATATTTTGGAGTGGGAGGTGGTCGAGGAGGCGTATGTTCTTCCAGAACGTATGCACCTTTTAAATCATCAAATGGTAGGCTTTCTCTTAATGAATTGATTTCTTGTTCCATGTCAAATTTTCCAAATTGCGCTGGGAAATCAAACTTGATATTAGATTCTGCCCAGCTACGAGGACGTCCATCCAACACCTCACCGTCACGAGACGACTGACCAGGAAAATCAGGCAAATTGGCCCCTTCACTCTCACCCTCAAATCTCCGATTGTTATTGCGATGAGTTGGCAACTGTTGAGAACTAACTCTCTGAAAAAGTGATTGGTCACTTCTCGAAGAAAACGAATTGATCCCAGGAGTATTTAGTTTATGGTCAAAGTTAACCTTTCCGTCACCGTGAGCTCCGGCGTCAATTCTAGTCAGTCTGGTCGTCGAACTGCCTGTCGATAACTCGGCTTGGTTGTCAGCTATGTAGTCGTCACCATAGTCTGTCGACATAAATATTAAACGATCAGATAATAGCAAGGCTTACATTTGAGTTTCTTTACTGAAACCAAGTATCTATGAATGAAAATAGGAATTTTTCTTGCCTGATACCTGCCAGAGCTCTACGTTCCATGGATAAAAACTATTTTTGATGGAGAAAATAAATGCTTTATGTGGATCGAGTAAAAACTTGGTCAGTTTTAATTGACATTGTGGACAAAAAGCAGAAGCTACCTACGGAACACAGTTACGATATTCGAGTGTACAACTTGGGTACTCTAAATTTAACGTCCATAGTGGTATCAAATTGCAACATCCTTATATTACTCTTCCTCCCACACTTTCTGTACCTTTCACCCTTTGTTGCCAAGTCCACACTTGGCTATTGCAAAATACTGCGTCTGCTCTAATGGGAGGGATCTTTCTCTAATCCATATGCTTTCATACCAGTTCTTATGCTTATTTAACAAACATTCTGCATTACGAGTCCAAACTCCAAATATTCTTTCGGCTAGTTTTACCACGTCAAACAAGACTAGTATGTTTTCCAATAATTTTACGAGTCATTTGTGCACACTTCCAGTTGATCTCGTGTCAATTGATTAAGAAGATTTTTTTCTGTGGAAAACACCATGTAATCGCGTAAACTCGATCGTCGAATTAATAGATTTCCAAATACTTGTGTTTTGTTAGTTTCTACTTTTCGTCAAATTCGTCGTCTAATACCTGTCAATTGCAGTGCAGCAAATTCTTCTTCTTTTCATTTGAAGACAGTCCTTGCTATTGCAGTCAAAGTGATATTCTCAACATAGATTGAGAAATGAATGTTATCAGACTAGCGACATCACAGCTTTCCCGCTGACCTACAACAAATTTTTCATGATTCGGAGACTGTTTATTACGTTCAAGCTGATATCCCTGAATGCCTATCAGTGATGAGATTATTCCAACCCGGCGGATGCTATCACAGCCTCATTAGGATTTTGAGCAGTGTGGTTCAGCCTCCCAGCTTGGTTTAGTTAGCTGTCGACGGTGCTCGAGAAAAAAATATTCAGCAGCAAGGAACGGCACCAGTTAAAGGTTTAACAAATTCAAGAGCTACTACAGAACTTTTTTACACGATAATTCTAACACACATGCAGTCTTGATTGCTTTGCTGATCAAAGACTATACGTATACACAAGAACTCAGACGACTTGGAAGCTTCTTAACACGTTGACTCCGATTGCCTGATTGGTGTAAAACTTCACTTTGTACGCATAGTCACTAGAAGGATCTGAAAAAATGACAGAATCTAACCTAAGTGGACACATACGTACCACTTCGGAGTCAACGTGTGAAGAAGAAGAGAGTGGCGCTCATAAATCCTCTCTTCCCTAAATATAAGTCCTTTATTCCATAAGACCTGTATTCTCTGTAATTCACTATTCCTCTATACAAAAGTAATTATTAAATAAGTCCCATATTCTTTATAGGCGAATATTTTCTTCCTCTACATACAAGTCCTCCATTCCATAAGTCCTATATTTTCTATACAAGTCCTCTATTCCAAACAGTCGAGCGATTACGCTGCGGTGTCGGTCTACGAGCTCTTGGTTTTCAAAGGCCTGCTCAGATTCTCCTTCACTGGAAGGGAACTTTAGCTCAGGTTCAGTAAGGCTTCCTAAGATGGCAAAGGGCTGAACTTTTCTTGGAGAGAGAAAAATAAAAATAGCAACCAAAATAAGTATGAGATGGGCAACTGGTTAAACTGTGCATCGACTTAGAATTAAAAAATAAGAACGACATACGGTCAGAAATTAATATTTGGCACATGTTTTTGCTTCACTGGATTGGCATGACGTGTGTCAATAGTTCATACCGTTTAAAAAAATTTCCCCGCATTATTGGAAAGGAAATAACATGAGCTAAACGATCGTTCACATTCAATTCATTAAAATAAATCAACTGTAAGACACCCAATAGTAAATTCTCAGTAATAGCCGCACACATAGTTCTCTTGAAAATCCTTTTCAGCAGCAAACTCACGTAAATTTTATCATTTGCGTAAATTAGTGGTGTCATACTTGCTCATCAATTGAAATTAATCCCTATTAATGATATTAATTTTTCATCAATATAATATCAATTATTAATCGCAATTCCTTAGGGCTGACCTTCCTTTGGATTCATTACTCGACCTTGATTTCGGATAATGCGCTTTGACATTCACGCTTCTAAGGCATCAGAAAATCAGGCCTCAGAGGACAAGTTCAAGATCTCGGCTCGACATTGAAGGATACGCGGAAGCTCCTGTTAGTGTGGCGAAGCCATGGATGGAGTCGGCTGCCCAATGAATACTGTACATATTCCATTAAGATCATGCTCAGTTACACACACACACTAAGGAAGGACCAGGGGCGACTGTCGGATATGTTCGATTTCAACATCTGGCATGCAATCTCATCAGAGCGCCAATCCTCGATATTGAGCAAGGGTCTAGGCCGACGAAACACAACACACGCAGTATTAATGTTGAATTGTATCCAGACAGCGTCCTGATATCTTGCCAAGGACACGACGTTAAATGTTGCGGGTTCAGAGAACATTTGGAAGCCTTGGTGAATGACAAAGAAGACTAGTTTAAGTAATTTGTCATATGAGCAAAAACCACATTTGAAATTTGAGAATACAGTCTGTGTTGGTCAGAAATGTTTTATGGACAAAAAGAGTGCTGAACTAGCTGTAGGTTATTACTCTGAGGACAAGAAAAGGGTCCAGCAAAAACCTACAATTTTTCAAGTTCATGCCGCGTTCAAGTACATTTCACCGAAATGCTTTATATCCTTCCACTCGGTTTTCTTCCCTACAAACTATGCAAATTGCATTCAAAATACATTACTTATGGAACTGAGAAACCAAGCATGGACAGTTATTGCCCCCTCTAAGCAGATTTTTACGCTTTTCTTTGTTTCATACATAATTAACGCACTGCGCCCGAGTATCAAACAAATGTAGGGCCGACACTAAGCCCAATTCCCATTTCACAGTCGCTAAATTGACGTTCAAGCACCTAACTTACTCGGCTACTAGATGAATGTTTTTAACAGACGAAACTTTCCAAGTGCCATTATTACACGTGTGTATTGCTGAAGTGAATTAACGAAAACTTTAGAACATAAAAAATATTAACATAACTTTCTCAGTAACTGAAGAGAATTCGAAAAGTCAGAATAATTCGTGGATACAACTAATGCTCTACTCTCGCAAACATCAGCTTGACGCTCTACTCTTGCCAACATCAGCTTCACGCTCTACTCTCGCAAACATCAGCTTCACGCTCTACTCTCGCAAACTTAGACTTAGACTTAGACTTAGATCGAGGGCCAGCGTTTGGCTGGGGCCTTTGTAACGGCCTTCAATTCCCTCCAATACACACGCACATATAACAGGATGGCATCCCAGAGTTTTTCACATTGAAGAAAAATGCCTATTCAACCTCCCTGTCGCTTATTCCATG
>VCRD01000238.1:167567-227245 GCA_006783055.1 Trinorchestia longiramus
GCTCTACTCTTGCCAACATCAGCTTCACGCTCTACTCTTGCCAACATCAGCTTCACGCTCTACTCTTGCCAACATCAGCTTCACGCTCTACTCTTGCCAACATCAGCTTCACGCTCTACTCTTGCCAACATCAGCTTCACGCTCTACTCTTGCCAACATCAGCTTCACTCTCTACTCTCGCAAACATCAGCTTCACGCTCTACTCCTGCAAACAAATTAATTTAGTACCGAAAGCTTTATTATTCGAGCACTTGGAAACAAAGTTACGGAGATATTAACGAGCCTTCAAATGCTTCAGCTGTAGACATCAAATATATAATTAGCTTAGAGTTCCACTTGTGAACATGTTATGCTCGTCAGTTTTAAAGCAAAATGGTTTCCCGGTGCCGCGGAGTTGATACCGCACCAGGGAATGCCGCTCATATTTGCCGACTGTCTACAAGCTCTTCGAATTAGAAACGCGAGTCTAATACTCTCAGACTAGCATCGCATGAATCCTTTTTATAAGAGAACGATCTTGTGCGCTCTTTTCATCAGACGTACAAACCGGCATCGTATATCACGAGTAAGAAACCTGAATTTAAAGTGGTGCGTTAAGTAAACTAGCTTCAATTTACATATCTCTGCCACAAATACAGAAACAGTTTTTCTGTAGAAAAGCCATTTATTAATAGACATCGTAGTAGTGTACGTAGTATACCACAGGACATAACTACCGTTTTGTCCGCACATTCTGTATCTTGCGTTGAATTACTATCAAATGTTTATGATCCATATTCCAATGTCATCATGGATACATATATACTTTTCCAATACCTAATTTCACTGCACAAAGTTCTCTGAAGTATCGTGCGCTTTGTTTCACAAGATGCCAACTGCTCTTAAAATACATTGTTTAGCGGAAACTGTACCACGAGATTAATAACATGGTAAGAGTTAAACCAAAAGGAAAGTTTAACACTTTTCCTGTGATTGCTTAGCTGGTACAAATCTTTTCTTTCTACAGTCACTAGACGGGTCTTAGGAAAAAAAATTACAGAACTTTACGTTAGGGCCCACCGGTCGGTCACTTCGCAGGAAATGTGGTAATGTTGTGACGCGTCGAGACACGAAACCTTGATTAAATTCAGATATTTACCAGATCTTATCACCTAGCAAGACGAACCAAGTTATGTTTTCTATCATCAACAAGCGGTATGTTCTGCTGGAGTCTGGAAGCCTGGCCGGTCTTTCTCTGCGTACTGCACCTCCCCGGTTCGCAGATGTTTCGATTTCTTTGTTTTGTGATATACTTTTCTACTCATCCGAAACAAAGGTTTATACTGACAAACTCATTTGGACCTAACGTAGATTTGATTTTACCCGACTATAAATCTGTTCCTGCCCACACAGTTTCGAAGATGTTGAATTTCACTATTTTGAATTTCATTGCTAATTTGGTTTACACAACAGCCTAATGTGTTTTCAAAGTTATTATCACTGTTCAAATACTTTAAAATTTAGTTCTTTACAAATCATGCAGCGCTGCTCACTAAGGTTTTTAAAACTTTACATAATTTTTTAAATTCAAGAAATATAACATTTAAAACTTTTACTTACCTTTCATATTCTCTCGTTGACGTGATGGAGACGTAGTACTACGTAAGTATATACATCAGGGAGAAAAGAAAAACCAAGGAAGTACAGAGTAACAAGAATATATTTTGTAGACTTCACATCAAAACTCAACCTTAAAACCAAGTTCGAAAGAAGCCTTAGTACATACGAGTACAGGGAAGTACAGCTAATGAAGTACAGTTGAAGTACCTCAGAAAAATTTCGTGCATACAATAATTTTTAAGAATCAAACACCCTTGTTCAACAAACCTCAAAGTTCATGCTTGAAAATATTCCCAGCTAAAAAATTTCAGTTGTTTAAACTTTACAAACCCCAATAATGCCATGAAAAATTTAAGTAAACTGGGCACTAAGAACACGAGTATTCAGCAACGTTCCCAATTCTACTTATGCTCGGAAATAAATACGTATAAATAGACATTTTGATTGAGTGTAATCGTGGATACTGGCGCACGGTGGAGAAAATGCAGAATAGGGAAAGACTTAAAACAGACCAAATTGGAAATAAGGTAAAAATTATGCACAGGGTGTTGGGATATTATTATAACCCACGTAAATTTCAGATATTCTTCTAGTTCAACAAGGATACTCCCAAAATATTTCGCAACGTTTGAAGCTCTAGTGTAGCTTTTCTTAACGCTAAAGGTACATACTCGTAATGCGTATGACGTAACGCCTTGCATGCAAGTATGTATAGCTAATCCACCGTAAGGTGGAAAAAACGGCATTGATTATATTCTAACCTTAACATAATTCAGCTGAAATGCTAGTAAAACGGTTGAAAATTTTCTCATAAACTGATCGACGTCGTGATCTCGGCGCTCTTCACTTCTTCAGCAGGAATTCATAATTTCTGCAACGCATGCAAGGTCAAAAAAAGCAACACTACCTAAAGACAGACGAAATAAAGGTAAGATTAAGATAAAAACGCATGACAGTAACATGAAGAACCAAGACAAATCCTACGAAGAGCTGAAATTGAGAACAGAAAGGAATAATGTCCCATCACATTTCAATTTACAAAAATTATTTGCCCCGTTTCTTTAAATTAATTTTTATAAATGCTTGCCATTCAGAAAAAGCTCAAACTTCAGTGAACTTTTTAAATATAAGTTCACTCGTGACTTATTGCAGTTTGGCAATTAAATAATGTCAACTCAAAAATCTGACTTCTAATTCCATTCCTATGAAGTCATCCACGAAAATGTTTCTAGAACCGTTTACAATACAAATTATTGGTTTGCTCTCTTATAATCTAGCTCTCGCAAAATCTACATTCTCCACGCGGACTTCACTGCAAGGTCAAGTAACCATTACTTCAAGTCCCCAAAATACCCATTACTTGCGGCCAGTACCTATAGAGGAGCGCTGGGCAGCAACATCGCATGAATCGTGCACGTGGATCTTCCAGCCCAGGAATCGATGAGTGTAACACTGGAGAGACGGAAAATAATTTATTAATACAATTTGCACCGAAAATTAATTTGCACAGAATTTACGTGATGAGAATTTACTAGCCTATTCCAACCCAGAACAGACTAGGACGAAACAATATGGTTTACGTTTACAGATATAATGAAATTAACTAAAAAACCTCATGGTGACGTAGGTCTGGACGCTAAATTATGTCTTGGGAGATTAAAAATTAACCACTACTTTTTGTACGCGTCCCAAATTCTGGTAGACTTGCTGGACTGAGATTCGGTTTACATGACAAACTTTCTGTACTCCGGGCACGAACATCTGTATACGCACACACTGGATGGAGCTGCAAGAAGTTTCTGTTCCCAAAAAGCTCTCAATCGCACCGATATTGAAGGATAATCTCAGAGAATCAATTCCCCTCCTTTGTCTGAAAGCTAAAATCTGATTCATGGAACTAATTTATAATCGTGCACATTTATAGGTTCAATTCAATTGATAAGAACCTTTTATGTCCATAAGATCGACGGATTGGTGTCCAATAAAATGCTTTCAGCTGATTCCAGAGAACTGCATTTATTTTGTCACCGGACTTACTGGCCAATTAATGTCAGGTTGGTCAAGAGTTTCCAGCCAGCAAATCCGGCAACAAACGACAAGTTTTACAGTATGGTTCTTTTCTGGTTTGAGAGCTTAATAATACTTTTAATTAAAGGCGTTTGTGTATTTTTATGGCACTTTTGAATCACAGTATTTAAAAAGGTATAGATGTATATTCATTTATTGCACTACGAATTGCAAAGAATGGTTGATAAGCGGTTTTATATCTTCATATTGCACCACATTCCACATTAATACAGTGTTAAATACCTCGCCAAGAGCTCAGTGAGGTGCACAAAAATCGACAGCAAGGATCTTTGCATCGAGTAACCACTCGACAGCAGAGTGAATAAGTGTCACTGACTGCTGGCGCTCGACTACCACTACTCCACTTGCCGGCGTTGCCTCGACACATAGGGAACCGCGCAAGCGGCAGATCTTAGTGTGCATACCTAAGTTACCAAGACGAGCACCCCTAACATAAACGCCCTGCTGGAAACTTAGTGAACGAATAGGTCGTTCGCAATTTCAACTTGGTATTCTGAAGACCCGATAAAGTGCGCTACAGCGGGAACGCAGATTAAATTCAATAAATAAACTTTGCTAACAAACTAAAGGCAACAACATCCGACATAATGGACTACGTCCACAGCATCATCTGATCATCTGACATAATGGACTGCATCTACAGCAACATCCGACCTGATAATAGACCGTGTCAGGAGTATTTGCATCCGGAGTCCACTGTAAGATGCCTGGTTGACCCTCTGCGCAGTCGAGCTTGAGGGTGCGCTGGTATGCACCAAAGGAGGTGTGTGCGTCCGCAGGCTGGTCGGGATCAGACTTCCACTCACACAGGCGCCCGAAGGAGGTAGGCGAGGGATTGTTGTTGGCATCTACTTCTACGCCCGCAAATACTTGAACTTTCTGATACGAAATGAAAATAGAAATAATCAAGTCCTTAGCGTATAACCAATGATAAACATCACGGTGAGAACCAGTTGAGAGAACAACCGAAGTCTCTTAAAAATGGCATTCCAGGTTTTGTAAAATTTCTATTAGCCCTACATCCCTTGAAAACCATGTAATGGAGGGCTATGAGGTTTTAGGTTCTATGAATTATTGACTATGCCAACAGCTTACCATTACCCCAGTGCTTTCATCATTCTGCAGTCGAATAAAGCAAAACTTGCCTTCAAGATCCTAAGAAATAAAAAATTTAGTTTCATAAATTTTAAAATATTACGTAAAATTATTTTTTTAGTTTGAAGTTATTCCTTTACATCAGGATTTTCCCCGACGGTTGAATTCAAAATACGAATAAAATTTAGTTATATGTTAATGCATCAGGAATGCTAGCTTACATACCTCATTCACCATGGTAAACTTTTGTTCTAAATTCACCTTTATCCATTCGTTGCTGCTGAACCTTTGCTTAGTTTTCAGGTTTTAAAACATGTTTATGAAAGATATTTGCAAAGCGAATCCTGAAAATTCCAGATAAGTTTTTACAGCGATCTTGTAGTTAGAACTTTAAAGCTTATGGTTGCAGCTGTCTATTTATAACTAGTAAAGGCAGCAAGATTCTCGAGTTGAATTTGGCTGCAGCTGCTGCAATGTGGACAATTAATAAACCAAATAAATGAATACCATTCTTTCAAACGTGCTGTTTTTATGATTTGCAGTTCGTACGTTCTTAGTCAAGAGATTGATTCAGTAACGCCCATCATCCGTACACGCTTACCTGAAAGAAATTCTACTGCAGAAATACTTTCAAGTTCCATTGCAAAAGCCTAAGTGGAAGATTTAAAGAGAAATCCATCATGACTTCAATTCATCTCGTTCCTGTTCAATATTCTACATACTCTCATCCACCCAATTACCGCCCTCTCCTGAGGAGTCATATGTTCATAGCCTCCTTCAGGGTCGTCGGTGATGTAGAGAGGGTGGGAGCGAGATGGGTTTGCCTCATCGTACCCGGACTCCACAACGAAGGTATAACTCTTGCCTCTCACGACGTGAATTTCAGGTATGAGCAAGCCGTTTATGTAGTAGGCAATGCCCCAACCAACGTGACCTGTAGTCGTTAAAAGATAATTACGAAGTGGTGATCATGAACAAGCTTTAACCTATCAGCAAGTCCGCAGAAATTAAGTACTTTTCAAAAGTATTCGGATGAAAAAGTATTAGAGAAACAAATTTAATGGTTATGAACACAGAGGGATGGTGCCAAATGAAAACAAGTTCTCTGAAATCATGCATTCCTCGCTATAATGATTTAGTGTAGATTCTGTGCTCAGGACAAATTATGTTTAATCATAATTCTTTCTTAACTAGCAAAAGAGTATGACAATACTGGTGATGTTAAAAAGATCATTATAATCAATTGCTTTGTATAATTGTTCAACACAAAGTTTGCTTCCTCCAAATTATACTGGTTAACAACCAACAATAAAAACAAGTTAATTCACTCTAATTATTCATGAAGCGGCAATTTACGAGGGAAAATTAGATGGATTTCACCTCGGGATTGCCAATAATTTCGAACGTATTCAGATTAATCAGGGTTCATCCCCGTCATACCTGGAAGAACAAAATTATAGAGTTTGTCTAGACGATTGTAAAGAACATGCAAGGCCAGGGACCATGTACCGTGCATTCGCTTGGACTATTTTTTAGCCCCTTCTTATCTACGATCCTATTATTCTGCTTCGTAACTTACGGTAAACAAAGCAGTGCATATATTAATACGAACATAACACCAAAGAAAATTATTTTCTGCTAGCCTAACATCTTGTTATTTCATTGCAATACTTCACGTGCAGCAGCTTTGAATATCCAATTTAAACCCATGCACTGCGCACATTCTGCTACATCTCGAGTTAGTGTTAGAGTCTCCAACGGGCCTGTTCTGCGAGAATTATCATACACAAGCGTTTATGTGTACCTGTCATTTTTAAACAGCCGTCTGGAGACCAAGCCACATTCTTCATCTTAATCTAAATTTGACTTTCTGAAAGTACGACGTCGAATATATTAAGAAACCAACTAAAGCCTCCGACTTTTACGTAGTAGATCAGAACCACACCTGTGATTGCGTTGTACCCGTTGTCACCCCCAGTTGGACCGATCTGCGCGTAGAAGACTCCGTCCTCTGGTTCGTGACACTCAATGGGTGGGATATACCATGCGTTCGGGGATGGAGTAACGGACTGCGGACGGTTCCTAGAACCTGCGGAGGCTGACTGTCTCGACTGGACTGACGATTGTTGGGGACTGGAGGACTGTGGTGGGTCATCTGGTAGAGGACAGTTCCACTGCGGAGTGCGCCCGAAGTCCACAAACATGTTGCCTACAAGACAGTGATATGGTCGAGTTCAAAATCTCATATCCTTCAAAAATTGCAATCTAAATTATAAAAAAATATATATACAAGATTTTGAATAAAGTTAAATAGCATATCCCCGAAAAAACTAATACTTGGAAAAAATATTTTTATTGACATTCCTCAGCATTAAATTTCATTTTCCAACTGGGAGGCATTCCAGTGTGAAATGCTTTGAAGCACGACGGTGTTATGTATAATGGGATCTTACAGATGTCGCAGCTGTACTTAGTTTTTTTAACCTTCTTTCGAAAAGAAAAGTAGCGGCATCTTCTCAGCTTTTTGATCTCATTTCAGTCTTCATTCACATTTACAGTTGGGAAATGTATCCCAGATAACCGCGAAGGGCAACAATCTAAACTAACAACACTTTGTGTACGCTTCCAATAAACGTCAGTTTGACATTTTTTGAGAAGTTCATTTATGAGCTGTACCTTGACTAAGAGGAATTTTACATGGCTACCATCCTTTTAATTTATACAATGACAGTTTTGTATGCATATTACAAACAGTCTGAAAGCAATCTTCTTGTAGTACTTTTTCACTCCTTTCCTGACGAGTGAAGCGCTTGACGTGATTTGATCCATCAGATCCACTCCAGCCATACGTTTCTGTTCATAGTTGATACAAACTATCTGCTTCATAGTTTGTTTTCCAGCTACAGTCATTTCTTTCATGCTATGGTCATATAGTATTCATCATACGTCTTTTTTGTCTTTCTAATTCAAATGCATCATTTTCCCTTTAAATTGTTGTACTGTCTCTCCTTTCTTCACCTTCTTGATGCAAAACCACATGACATTTTTCTGGTTACATCGTACTGTACCAACAGCATCAGTACTTTTTTCAGCAATACGACAGGATACAGCTCTGCTGTTTTGGCATCGACAATTATGCTCCAACTTTGGTTCAGCAGAGGCTTTAACAAATGCAAACCTACTTTGGAAGAATTTGTTCTGTGTTCAGCTACCTTCTCCGTTGTAATGAAGTAGCCCGTTTCTCAGTGTTTACCATGTTCCAAACATAGCCCGTCGCGGATTCA
This sequence comes from Trinorchestia longiramus, assembly GCA_006783055.1. NCBI lineage: Eukaryota > Metazoa > Arthropoda > Malacostraca > Amphipoda > Talitridae > Trinorchestia > Trinorchestia longiramus. Next base: position 175,634 of record VCRD01000238.1, read on the forward strand.
GCAAGTATAAATTATTTCATCTCGAATATTGCTCTCTTATAGCATGTACAGAGTGTCCTAGAAGTAACTGACCCTTTTGATTTGCTAATAAACCGAAAACTATTAACGCTTGGATATTGAAACTTGTTTTATTCGAAAGAAAAACTTTTTTATGGCACCATAGGATACTTGGTATTCTATTTACGAACCAGCTTGACATTTGATTTTTGCTTCATTGCAAACCCTTAACTTTCAACATGTCTCCATACAGCAAAGAACAAAGAATAAGAATTTTGCAAATCTACACACGGACAATGTCAACAACAGAAGTGCAACGTGATTACAGAAATTATTTCAAAACAACAACCAGTCCTTCGAAGAACACAATTAAATCGGTGTATCGAAAATTTACGGACACTGGAAATGTTAATGATAAACAACGATCTGAAAGATTAAAATCAACTCGAACTGAAGCTGTAATCGAGCGAGTTTCTGCAAGTGTTACAGATAATCCTAAATCCTCCATCAGAAAACGTTTAACTCAATTATCCATTTCCCAATCGACATTTCACCGCATTTTTAAAAAAGACTTGAAGTTATATCCTTACAAAATTAAATTAACCGAACAGTTATTGCCTAATGATTATCACAGTCGTGTTAATTATTCCGAATCTTCCAGATCGTTGTTTATCATTAACATTTCCAGTGTCCGTAAATTTTCGATACACCGATTTAATTGTATTCTTCGAAGGACTGGTTGTTGTTCTGAAATAATTTCTGTAATCACGTTGCACTTCTGTTGTTGACATTGTCCGTGTGTAGATTTGCAAAATTCTTATTCTTTGTTCTTTGCTGTATGGAGACATGTTGAAAGTTAAGGGTTTGCAATGAAGTAAAAATCAAATGTCAAGCTGATTCGTAAATAGAATATCAAGTATCCTATTGGGCCATAAAAAGGTTTTTCTTTCGAATAAAACAAGTTTCAATATCCTGGCGTTAATAGTTTTCGGTTTATTAGCAAATCAAAAGGGTCAGTTACTTCTGGGACACCCTGTATCTTTTGCATCTTGGCCTTCCTTTCCATAGTAAGAGATTCATCTATGCTAATGTTTTTATCAGGAATGCAATTTGACTAACTTTAACACAAACAAATCTAGCAGTTTTCTTATCTTATACAATGGATCATTGTTTTGATCCAAAGCTGAGGTGTAAATATTTCAGAATCAGCTTGAACCTATCTCGTGACATAAATTTTCCAAAATTGGGTGCATGGAGCAGTGGGTTTGTCGAATGGTAATCATCTACATTAGGTTTACTTATTATTCCTTGAAGCACTACAAAGGCAATTAGGGTACGAATTTATCCAGCATTTGTGTCATGCCAGAATAGATCACGGTTTGTTCTTGTTATTTTATCCGCCAACGGATTTCATTTAGAAATTTTGTAGCATAATTGTTAGTTTCATCTACAATACATTTAATTATTTTTCCACCAATGAATGACTTAAATATTTCATATGGGTTTGTATCATATTCAAGGTGAATTTTAACACCAGAATTACCAATGAAATCAAAAGCATTTCTATTACTGCGAGATGTACCACACCGTAAATCGTGTTGCTTCTGATCAACTTCAGCATTTTCATCGTGATTGTCATTCTCAATTTGTTCCAAGTTCCCATCATCTGATTCACTGTCACTACTTCAATTGTTAGATGGTACAGAAGAAATAGATTCCATGTTATCTATGAATTCATCATTCATAGATAACATCTACCTCATTTAACATCTCCATCAATCTAGCAACATCATCATTCCTTGTAAGATTTAGTTTCCTTTTTTCGTATCATTACGAAGGGTGAACATATAATTATGAATAACCAGCAAAACTGTATGAACAATCTGCAAAAGTATTTAAATAATGTGCAAAGAAGTAAGTTTTTTCACGATTACACATGAAAGGTAATAATGGTGTTGAATGAAAATATTGATAGAAAACATGGTGGCACAGAGTAGAGATGTCAGCATGCACTTATTTGTCTTTGGTGATATGTACTTTCATATGGTATAAATCTAATATTATATAATTATAATACCACACAAAACGAAAAATATGTCCTATATGCACAAAGAAATAATTTTCTAACATCAATATGTCAAACAACAAGGCACAACACAGTACTAAAACATATAGCGCTGGACATGACATTGTACTGATGTAATAATATACACACATGCATTCATTAAGGTTTATGATATCAAAACAGTTGACAAGTACACTATTTTGTTCAGGAATCATATTTAGTCATCGCCGTTTGATTGCAACAGCAAAAAATGTATTGAACTATACATAGTACAACCGCTTGGGACCAAAATTTGCAGGAACTTTATACAGTATGGACCACAAAAAAGTAAACCCAACTTCAAATGTCAATTACTTCACAGCGAAAATGTTTTAGGTCTTATTTGCATTAAGTGCAGAGAAATGTTCTCAAAAATGTCAAGTCACGTCAAATTGGTTCCACTTCTATCTTTCACCAATGAGATCAATAATAGCTGTAAAAATATGAGTAAAAAATTTAAATGTCATTGTAATATTCTAAAAAAGTTTTGGATTAAATTGTTTTAAAACGAGTTATAACGATTCACTTAATAATGCATAAGAGAAATGGATTAATCGATACACAACCGAAATGTACATTTTTATTGCAAATAGCGGCCAGTTGCGTAGAAACATTTTTCACATCTTACTTTAATTGATTTCATAGCACGTGTAATTACATCAGGATTGTCTTTCAAAATGTCTATTTCACTTCTAATTCGATTCTGCAATTCCTAGAAATCCTGGGGCGGTGAAAAATACATTGTTCTTCAAATAGCTCAACAGAAAAAATCACAAGGTGTGAGAGATCGGGGCTCCTGGGTGGCCATTCAATGTCATTGCCAAGCGCTATTTATTTTCCTTCCTAACATGTCTTGTGAATAATTCTTAACGATTAGTGTCCTGTGTGCGGGAGCACCATCTTGCATCCACCAAATACGTGTTTAACATTTGCAAATACTTTTCACCATTTAGCGTTGTAGCATACAAAATGGTCCAATTACCGATCCGGTGCCGCACAAACAACCAAAGACTTTCTCTACTCGTGCTGATTTCATAAGCATTTTCTTCAGGACGATGGTTTTTCGGCGTATAATGCCTACAGATCTGCTTAATTACTGCTTCATTCATATGAAATGTGCATTCATCTCCCACCACTAACCATTAAGTAAAAATTTCTGGACGTTCAGCGAACCAGTGAGCAAATCTTAAGCGACGAGGATAATCTCCGATAAGTTGTTGCTTAACTTTAGCTCTAAGGTTAATATTGCAAATCATTACGAACACTTCTTTGGAAGGAGGATGATGACAATTCAGTGCTATTTCTTCTTTTAGATACCTTAGGATTTTCAGTTATTACTTGTCGAACACGTTCAATGTTTTCGTTGGTTTTATTGTTTTCAATCGTCCTGAATTTCCTTTGTTTAGGTTTAAAATAGTCCACCATGTGTTAATTTGATGTGACTTGATATTGTTTATGGAGAACATTTCCCTGCACTTAATGCAAATAACAGACCTAAAATATCTTCATTGACTGTAAAGTAATAAACATTTAAAGTTGGGTGTACTTTTTTGTAGTCCATACTGTGTATAACAACCGCTTGGAATGGGTTAATGTTAGGGTTTTGACCAAGTCTACCAGGTAATAGTTAGTGTAGACTGTTCCGCATCACATGAATTTGGAATTGCATTAAGGAACAATGTATTTACTTAGCGTTCTGTCGTAAAAGAATTTTAGTTGCCTCACTTCGCCAAGTCTGTGTATTGAACCTGAGTGAAGTTTTGACTAGTTATTTCACTTTCTTGTAGTCAAAATGCTTGTTACTGTGTTACAAGAAGGTTCACACCTTGTGTAGAGTTTTCGTAGAATTTTCATTTGAGTAACTTTTCATCTCCCAGTCTACCGTTTCAAAAAGTTGACTTATCTTTCAAACAAGTTAAGATTTCATTTGGTCAGAGACTTACGACTAGAAATTTCTCGTTTCTTTAGGTACCAACTCTGTACCCAAGACTTGAACGATCTAAAATCAAGTTCAAACTTAGCATGTGCACTTTTATTGAATTAACAAAGTGTCCATTGAACCTGAAGCCCCAATGTATGAACAATTCTAAAGCAGAAGCTTTATATTCACCACCTGTTACTGGAAAATCTCCTGGCCATAGTAGATTCAATTCTGATGAGTGGAAGTTTCATTCCTCAGAACCCTTCCCAGCGTATAACACGTCCTTATTCTCACGTTTCTTACCTCTAGTTCTCAGAGTGTGGTAAGAAGCATGCCCCTGAGAGTTGACTGGTCCCACAGCCCAAATAACTGCTTGGGAGCTGTTTGTGAAGATGGGCCGGTCATCTCTGTCGACAGCTCGCAGGGGTCTTTGGAACGTCAGCATGGTGAAGTCGTTAATGAGAGCTGCGTTAAGCAGACGCACGTCGTTGCTCCCCTGGATATTTAGAATTAAAATCTATTAACTGGTGTAATTAGGCTATTCAATCAACGCTAATATGAAGTAGTATAAAAATTATTACTACTGGGAAACTGTCACGATTGATTCAGCATCCACGATTACGAACATTGGAGATATTTCGGGTGAGTAGAAACTTGTGTTTATGGATTGTTAATTCATTTTTCGAAACGATGGACTTCACTCTCGTAATGAAGACGAGAGTTGACGCTATGTGCCACAGTACAGTAAAGAGAAGTACGATCACATGGGGGGGTTGGCAATGACCACCCCAACAACTGTTTTCAGGTGGGAACGTGATCCATGACGTAATAATTGTGTCTTGGCGCTGATTGGTAAATTTTTGAAGGGGCGGGGCTTCAAATGCAGAGATGATAGAAAACACAAACGCGCACGGCTGGAGTAGAACCTCCGACATTCAGATAACTGCAACTTTACTTCCAATCCTCTAACCACTCGGTCACGAGAGCTATAGTTTCAAAGGACGTTTAAACCGTTTTAACACTAGCACAACGAAGTGGGCCTGGGAGGTTTAATGTCGAAATTAACAAGCCCGTCTAATATTGTATTCATGAACCTCACTTAATAACATTAATAGAACAAGTACATATGACTTTTCTGTTACGTAGTTTGAAAGGAAAATAATTTAAATATGACAGAATTAAACTTGTTGGACTAAAACTTATTTGTGTTACTCGATCTAGAAAATTATACACTTCTCTGTAATGTGAAAATTATAATTTTTTGGTTTTAATTCACCGTATTCTCATAGCGAATATCACGACTGATGAATTTATTTTTGCACCTTCTATTATGCATGAACTGAGTGCACTCAGAGCATCCCAGAGTGTCTTATTCAATATTAACATTGTGAGTATGAAAATGGAATTTCAATGTTAGAAGCGGAGCTACAATGAAATTAAAGAGAAAAATAAGATATTCCTAATAATTTTGTTAGGCGCATGTGCATTGTTTGTTTAATTCTGTCTCTGCACTTTAATACAACTCTCAATTCTTATCTAAATTATATGTATTTATATAGTAGCAAATGCGCCGACCAGCATTAGACCATTGTTTCAAGCTATTTCCCAATATTTTTTATTGCTTTGAAATCAGCATAAATTTGACAAAGTGACCGTTGGCCTGACTTGTGCGCCATGATTGGTTGACTTGCGTGTACGTCACTGAGACCCCCTCACCCCTCACATAATTCCATGACGTCAAAATTCAAAGTGCTCCTACTAGTCTTTACTGTACTGTGCTATGTGCGTTGTAGGGTCAACTTATAGTGCCCCCCACAGTACAGTAAATACTAGTAGGAGCGCTTGCAAATTATCGGAATTTCAACGTCATGAAATTCTGTGCCGTTCAGTGACGTACGCGCAAGTCAACCAATCATGGCGCACAAGTGGCCATATTGGCTCACAAGTTAGGCCAACGGTCACTTTGTCAAATTTATGCTGATTTCAAAGCAATAATAAACAATGTGAAACATCTTGAAACAATGGTCTAATGCTGGTGTGTCGCATGCGCTACTAAATAAATACATATAATTTAGATAAGAGTTACGAGATGTAATAAAGTGCAAAGATAGAATTAAACAAACAATGCACACGAGCATAAAAATTATTAGGAATATCTTTTTTCTCTTTAATTTGATTATAGCTCCGCTCCTACCATTGAAATTTCATTTTCATACTGACAATGATGCTATTGAATAAAATACTCTGGGATGCTCTGAGTGCACTCAGTTCATACATAATAGAAGATGCGAAAATAACTTTATCAGTCTTGATATTCGCTATGAGAATACGATAAATTAAAACCAAAAAATTAAATTTTCATGTTACACAGAAGTTAAAATTTTCTAGATCGAGTAACACAGAAAGGAGTTTCAGTCCAACAAGTTGAATTCTGTCATTTTTCTATTATTTTTCTTTCAAACTACGTAACAGAAGTCTTATGTACTTGTTCTATAAATGTTATTATTAAGTGAGGTTCATGAATACAATATTAGACGGGCTTGTTAATTTTGACACTGAACCTCCCAGACCCACTTCGTTGTGCTAGTGTTAAAATGGTTTAAACGTCGGATGAAAATATAACTCCCGTGGCCGAGTGGTTAAAGGATTGGAAGTAAAGTTGCGGTTATCTAAATGTCGAAGGTTGAACTCCAGCCGTGCGCGTTTGTGTTTTCTATCATATCGGCATTCGAAGCCTCGCACCTTCAAAAATTTACTAATCACCGCATAGTCTAAATTTACGTCATGGATGACGTCACCGCCTGATAACCGTCGTTTGGGTGGTCATTGCCAACCCCCCATGTGCTCTTACTTTACTTTACTGTACTGTGGTGCCCCCATTTAGTATCAATACACGTTCATATCATTTTAACAGGAGTTGAACGCTACCATCAGTTTCTGGCTAGAAATCTACCAAATGAACTTATCGTTGCTTTCATGTTATTCAGCTCACGCTAACTTTATATTTAATCAACAGTGCTGTTGCAGCTGTGCTGCTGCTGCTGCTGTCATTCTGTTGATAGCAAGGCGAATATAGATATGTTGAACATGTGAGCAACATGTCCTTAAACAACGTTATATCTAAAATCATGAAAGTACAGAGTGACTTCCCAAGCCCGTTGATAATGCAACTGAAGGTTAGTTTGATGTATTGAAGAAAAATTTAGTTTATCTTCGACGATTCTCCCCAACTACAACACCGTGTCCATTTATAATAGTTGAATATGTATAATGGTTGAATATGTATAATAGTTGAATCTTCCTATTCAAATAATTACTTTCGATCCAGATCAAAAACTTTAAAATACTAGGTTTAACTAAATGCAACTTTACTTTTGAATTCAAAAGCAATCTTTTCTCTAAAAAAAGTCAACCCGTAGCATCTATGAAGCATCGAGCGAGGGTAATGCAGCTCCACGAGTAATTCAGCATTTTGCCTGCACCCCGGTCACGTGCATCTCTTACTAGAAAGCCGATCAGCTAGCCTACGTTTTTTGGTTCGTTTTAAGGGAACAAAGAATTTTTCTTACCATTTTTTTACCATAAAAACTCGTCACTATGACGCATAGGCAAATCTATTCTAGCGATCTAGTTTAACCAGCAAGCAAGAACATTCTTTACTCTCAAGAAAAATATTAGCACTGATAACCAACATCGTTGACGAAGTGGTTTGTAGCTTGGGAAAATTGAGAAAATTTTGTGCGATCACGAGTTACTTTTTCCCTGTCAAACTGTCATTTAAACTTCAGTAAATATTCAACGAAATTATACAAAGTAAAATAGTTCAACCCAGGAACGACGAAGTGGACCCGAGAGGCCCAGTGTCAAAATTAACAATCCCGTAAATTATTTTTAAATAATTTTTAGAGAAACTCTACGACTTTATTAGCATTTTATTATTTTCTGTAACGTAGTTTGAAAGAAAAATAATTGAAAAGTGACCGAGCCTCAGACCCACCTAGTCTCCGATGCAGATTTGTATCCATCGTTCAATGGTCAAATAAATTAGAGTTCCTGTCATCGCTGCTGATCAATTCGAAATAAGCTCTTCATAAATTGCTTGTAGTGTCATGCTGGACTTTCAGATTTACAGCCCAAAAAATTAATTTCAATAGAACAAGAAGCTCATCATTTGAGCATTTTTCGCTCATGATTCATTACTGGCTCCAACATGTTATATCATGATAACGCAAGGAATGAAACTGGAATAGAACTGAAAAAAATCGATTTGCTGGTATCTAACAATTGTCGCAACTCTAGTACATTTTTTTTCAGACCATCAATCTTCGTGGTTCCGGTCTATCAGTGCATGGAAAATGTCACTCAACGAGACGCAAGCACGAGTTGAATTATTGAGGCCTCACCCGAGACGCTGTGTCAGGACAAGTACCCCTGCCTCCTTGACACTGAGCCTTCGCTGCCAGCAGGTAATCTTCCGCAAATCCACGCCCTGTGTCTCGCTCCAGCCACGCTGTCACCACGTCTCCGCCCACCATGACAGAACGTGAATCCGAGCCAGACAGTCCAAATGACATGTACTCTCCATCCGCTGGTGGGGAAAAGTATTTTATTACCTATACTTTTTTCGAAGAAGAAAGGAACTGTATGCAGTCAGAAATTACGGGTATACATGCTATTTAGAATTATTTAAATTTATATTGAATAACAGCTAAAACAAAGGGACGGCGAGGCAATCTCTCATCACGATATTTCCAATGAAGGGACATTTAATTGGAGTAACTTAGAATGTCATTCAAATAATGAATGGGCTGAAAATTCATGTTTATTTTTTATGAGGTAAACGAAATTGGAGAATTCGGCACACTTATTCCATAAAGAATGCAAAACTCGTGTTCCGAGGCTTTAGATCAGACTAATAGCTCTTTTGAATAACTGGGCAATTAAATTTACTCTAACTGCCTGTATTTTGAGTACTTTGAAAGAAGGTAGATCCAGAAACAAATCGTGAGTGATATCTTTCGTCCTCACTGTAGTAGTAAGCTCAAAGAACTTTTGTTGATTTAATTTTCTCGTATTATACCATCAACATAAGCTACTCTAAACTTCCCGTAAGAACGGGCTTCACGAGGTGGATCAAAATTTCATTTTCAGAGGTTCCCAGTTTGAAAAATTCTGGGGAACTATAGTTAATGCTGCTATATGATCCATTTTAGAACTCATAAATTTTTTTGTGATAATGCTAAAAGATAGAGCTAGCATGAATTTTATGTATATCGATGCATTATACATATGCACTTCAGGCTTTATCGATGCTTAAAATCATCAAATTTCAATAGAATGAAATCTTCAGCCGAGAAAAACTTCTTCCCACTTCAATTGGCTCGACTCGAAATGCAATTTTCGACTAGATGTTTTTACTCCTTACGGTTTGAATGATTCCAACGAACCCTTTTGTTGGCAGGAATAACGCCATACATATAAAGCGAGCAGCGAAGATGGAGCTATGGCCTTTTCTAGAAGGAGGTTTAGCTTCAAAATTGCGTGCAATATTTGCAATTCTATAGAAAGAGAAAAAGTATGAACAGGAAGAAAATATCCTCAACAACTCTTAACTTTCCTCAATACTGCAAGGAGAAATTGATGCTAGAGCTCAACTACTCTTAATTTTCAATTTATTGAAGTGGTTAGTCTATAAATGTGCGCCGTTTTATCGTGAGTTTAAATCAGTCGCATAATACTCCGTCCACAAATTTTGAAAAACTGACGGAAGTTTTAATTTCTAACTAGAACAAAGAGGCTTTCATATATGTACTGCCTGCAGACCAGGAAGGCTTAATTAACACTAACTGCATCGTGCACCTATGTATGGTACACTACAACCTATATCTGGATAGCTGCCAAACTCGGAAAAGCTGGTAATGTGTTTAAGGCAAAAATAAAACTAAGGGAAATCCGGCTCGTTTGCGCGAACATTTTGGTCCCTTATAGTAGTCCAAAATATAATTCATTAGTACTTAATCATAACCTTCTGCCAGTTCTTTTGGTAACTTACTAAACTTCTGCAAAAATTTTCCAAGTTAATATAGTTCGTAGAAGAAGACAAAATAAGAGGTAGCTTTCTTTCCTACACACAATTCGACAGTATTGATTTCGTGTTAAATTTGGAGAATATTAAAAAAAAGATGTTTAGTAATTAAAGCGAGGACCTTGTGGTTTGGATACAACGTAAGGAGTTTTTCTACTTAATTTAAACAAGATTCCTCAATAGGAGTATTTTGTATGTTCAACACAACAATCGATAACTGCTTTAATTATATGGAAGGTGAGTACGTACTTACCTCTATATCCCCATATTAATGAGTTCGGCAGAGTCATAACGGCCAAGGTAACCATATAACACAACTTGGTACAAAACACTTACCCACTCTGCCAACCAGCTGCATGACTATGCTCTCTCCAGCCACCGCCCATCTCACTTCCAGAGCCAGACCGTCGTACAAAACTTCGCAGTTCAGCTTCGTCTGGAAAGAATATCGTCTTAAGAGTCTGGAAAATGAAACTCCCCGTAAATAATACGAAGGGAATTGTTAACAGCGAACTCTAGTTCCATATTACTAATCTAATTGATAAAAACGAATATGAAGGACAACATGGATTTCTTCTTTTGCAAGCTTTATTGAATTTTATTTCCAGTATACATACTTGTGCCATTTAGCATGCAAGTTTAAACCGTATTGCACGACTGGTGCTAGGTTGTCCCCAATATTTCCAATCCGTAGTTCTAACACTATTATACTAGGCATGATAGTCTGCGGGCTCTTGAGCAAAAAACAGTTTCTATAAAATTCATTTCAACGATTCAACTGCGAGGAAAATATCCGTATGATCAACGTTATTTAGATCAACATAATCTAGCTGCTAATAATATAACAAATAACTGCATGAAGAAAAACTTCAAAACTCACCATCTATGGAAGTTTCTTTTAAAAACTTATCGTCCCATTCTGACTACAGTAAGTCCCAGGAAAGTTAGAGTTTTCAGTCTTTCTGGTTACTCTGTATAGGCAAGTCTATAAATATCAGTCCGAGTCTCCGCCACTGGTACGACCTTGAAAGATTTAAACGAGGTTTAAGATAAGGAGTATTGAAAGCTATACAAATACGCGTAATCAGCTTGAAGAGGGTAGTACCTATTTTCAATTCATACCTAATTTTTTGCATAAAACGCGATTCAGTCGAATTAACCCACTCGTGTTCAATGGATTCGAAACTGTCTAGTTACAAAAACTCTTTGAATCACACCAGCCGCCGTTTTTCTAGGGAAATCATGAATAATTTTATCTACTGCTACTGAAATGAAACGCTTCCTCCGTTTGGTCGTCATACATTTATTCCATGTGGCAAATTTAGTTTCAAACAAAGTTTTCCCTAAACTGAACTTTAGTATGTAGAGTAGAACTATTTACACAGAAAGATTAAAAGGGCATTGTGGAAAGCTATTCACAAGGTTAATAGATACATGCTCAAGACAATTCATCAATGCCTAGTCGAAAAGCAAACTATGTTAAAACTTCATATAAAACACTTCATTTATGAACATCGAGCTACGTGAACATTAATATATATTTACGTACCAAGCTAAACGTTTTTCTAATTGAAAACTCTGCACTAGATTTATACAAATAAATTATACACAAGTTGGACAATATAATAAGAAAATGTCAAAGGATTTAAGAATGAGCGTAAGATCAAGGGTTAAATAATTAGTTAATAAATCCAATAGTTTCTTAATTGAGGCGCTCTGTGCCACAAAGGGAGAAGACCGGAACAGCGAAAATATCGGTTCTCTATAGTAAAAAAATGTCACAGCCGAGTTTGATTTAGTAGGTAATTACAAAATGAGACCAAGAACACATTGATATGTACATATTTGTTACGGGAATTTAGATTTTGCAAACTTTGTTTAGTACTCTAAGCTTGTTATAGGCCTCTTCGCCTCTGTGGCACGGAACGACTCAATTCAAAGACAAAGAAAGACTGGTTTTTGAGAGATGAATTCTACTATCTAGGAAAGAGGCGCATTACGAGTTCGTTGATCAAACAAGGTTAATGCATTCAAGTATGAAAAAGATACGTAAAATGAGATTAGTCAAAGCAGAATTTCATAAATTTTAGTAAATGACAGGTGCCGAGAGAGATTTAATCTTGAAGCAGGTGAGAATATTTTCAGAGATATGTAATACAACTGCAGCATTCAATCATCCATAGATTGTGAAGGAAGACCTCGCAGCCCCAGTGTTTATCTGGAAAGTCTGACCGATTTGGCCGTTTTTATCAGGAGGCAAAACATAAGACGAGCTAACACTATACCCGAACGCACCTTGAGAGCGCCCTGGATGAGTAGCAACAAGTTCATTATCAGTAATGAGTGAGTTTCCCTTCAAGGATTTACCCCCACTTTTATTCTCGTCGTTTGAGAAAGGAACTAATTCCGGGAAATCTGGAAATTTTGGGAAAGTAGGGAAATTCTGTTCATGGCGCTTCTGCGAATTGAAATTCGGAGCAAATTTCAAAATTTTTATGCTGTGAGGGTTTTGAGTTTGAGGGGCACTATTTTGAGTGAATTGGTTTGTCTCAAGGTTGCGTTCAACTTGAGACAAGTCATTTAATTCTTCTAATTCGCTAGCAATGCGATTGGAAGTTTCCCAATTATCTTCGCCAGCGTTCTTCGCATGCGCTTTTAAGTGAGCATCCCAATTGTGAGCATTAGGAAGCAGCGAGTTAACTGCACGGAGCAAAGTCGTCGAGTCCGACGCAGAAGAAGTAATACCGCTGACACCCGTGTTAGTACCGACATTGTTAGTATCACTCTTAACAGGAAGTTGTGGGATGGCTAAAAAAATAGCGTTGTTCGAGTTGCCGTTGCTCGGATTTATAGAATTTAGAGTCCTCTCATTCAACGGGCTAGTATTAGGTCTGAAATTTTGATTTCTGCCTCTGTTTTGAGGGATACTCTTTCTCTCATTTTGGGTTGGAGTGTTTCTGTTCAAATTGGAATGAGAATTTTCACTCGTTTCGAGATTTTGTGAAGTTACTTTGCGACTTTTGGAAACACTGTTTACTCTTGAGTTCAAATTAGGGCGAACTGATTTTGCTGTATTTGTTGGTCTGATTGTACCTACTGCAGGTCGCCGATTGTTAGCTCGTCCTTGCAAATTCCGAGCTCTCGAGATACTTTTAGCAGGTATTATTTCATTCTCCACTCTACTATCGGAACTCTTGTTATTCTGGTCAACAATCGATTGAGGAGTTACCGGAACAATTTGACGATTTTGAGAAGTAACTTTAGGTGTAGGTCTAAGTCTGGATCTAGGAATTGTTTGGGGAGTTCGGAGAGGAGAGAGAGGTTTAGGAGTCGACTTCGATACAGGTCTAGATCTAGGGCGGGCAGGCCTAGGAGTGGACTTTGATACAGGCCTAGACCTAGGGCGGGAAGGTTTAGGAGTAGACTTCGATACGGGTCTAGATGGAGGTCGTGAAGGTCTAGGAGTAGGTCTTTTCCTAGAAGCCGTAGGTCGAGGCCTGAAGGTTGTAGGCACAACAGGACTTAAGGTTTGTCCTCGTCTGGCAGTGGAAAGTCCAGTTTTAACTAGAGATTTAAGTGTCGTTGTTCGCACAGTAGTTATTTGTGGTGTAGGTATGCTGAAAACTCGTCTAGAAAAGGTTGTCGGACGAATAGTGGTAGGGGGTGGAGCATTATGTAGTTGCCGATTGCGTGGTCTGAAAGTTGTAACTTCTTGGTGGATGGGGGGTGAAAGAGGAAGTGACGATTGGACATCCTGCGGAAGGTCTGAAGCGGAGAATCCACGACGCTGTGACCCAGACTGCGAGAAAAATCATACTGAACACTTCTTGTAACCTAAACGCATTGGAGACCTTTGAAGGTGACTACATGTTCAGTATTTCATTTCTATGCAATTCTTATACGGACGCTGTGAAACTAACTGTAGGCAAATATGTAGGTAGATTGAGCTTCAGTTACAAGTTCAATTTGCTACAATACAAGAAAAAATATTTCATCTTTTTGAATTTGTAATACATTCTTTCGAGTACTTCTACGATTCACTACAAATTATTTGTCAATAATGAGCTAAAATGAATACAAACTTTTGTTCAACACTCCATGTCGGGAATTTAAAAAAGGGAACTGTAGTGACAAACCCATATTCCTTTCCCTGAGAGTACGAACAGTTGGCAGGAGTCGTACCTACTTGGTCCCCCGAGGGTCAGAATTTTGAGCCGTGAGCACACGTCTGCCGAGCTCAGCAGCTCTGACGTTCAACGTGGTTCATCTTGGTGGCTATAGCTTTCTTAGGTATGGAAGACATTTCAATACACCAGAAATACTACGACTTTTGAGGAATGCAGGGAGCATTTACGATTGCAGGGTAGTTTCATACGAACAATGAGTTCATTGAAAACGAAGAAAACACAAATTGCAATAGCGTTTAGTGTTCTAATATCACGTAAATTTAAAGTGGTAAACTCGTTAATATGATTGTGAATAAAATTATTGATCGACAACTTTGCTGGAACAACGCCAATAATTTTCCTGGTAGTCCCCTTTCTACATAATCTGAAGAAACTGAAACGACTGCAAATACTGCGCGTTAGCTCAAGGTTTTGAAGAAAATATTATTAGGGTGTAGGCTTCAAAAGAAGCCCTTTCCTTACATAAGGAAAATTGAAAGCCGGAGAAGAACTGACGACTTTTAAGGAACCAAATATTAGAAGTAGGTGACCATTGGTGTAGCATCAACACCCAAGTGAAGCAGGAGGAAAATAAACTGTGCAACCGATCAAACTGCAACTCATTCATGCACGAAACAGTTCCCAAGAGAAGCTATACAAACTCCATAATCACCACGGCCATGGCTTACGAACAAGTTCAGACGTCTTTATGCGATCCAATGGCATTGCCGATTTTTTTTCAATTTGAAGCTGTTGTACGAGTTCTACTTTGGTAACATTCATGGACAAATGCGTTAGAACAGTTGTGAAATATTATATCTTTAAAATTTTACGAATTTCGTCGAGTTTAATTTACTGAGGCTTCCACAACGGATGGTAAACGGCAAGTGATCGATAGCACATTATCTTGCATACTAATATGCTTACCTGAGGAGCCACACCAAGCATCTTCAGGGATGGTGGAACATTCAAGGTGGACGGGATGCGAACATGTCCGAAGTCTGCGAAGAAGTCTTTGCACCACACGCTTAGGTAATCGATGTCGAAGACTGTCAGGTGGTCAGGCAGTGTGATGACGATCGTCTTGGCGTCGTACCTCTTGAGTGGCTGCGTAGCACCGTTCTCGTCCGGAACTATGGAGCCATCAGGGCCGGGTTTGGC
This sequence comes from Trinorchestia longiramus, assembly GCA_006783055.1. NCBI lineage: Eukaryota > Metazoa > Arthropoda > Malacostraca > Amphipoda > Talitridae > Trinorchestia > Trinorchestia longiramus. Next base: position 191,068 of record VCRD01000238.1, read on the forward strand.
ACCACGACCGACCCAAAAGTGAGCGTCTATACCGAAAAGAAATGCAGGGAAGAGTTAATGGAAATATGACAAAGAATTTTAGTTAATTGATAACCAATGCGATAGCGGTCGGTATAAATCACGAGAATGCATATTTTGAATTGGAAATCATTTCAAGTTCAATTAAGAAATTAAGACAAGAAATGGAGGGGCATAAAGTTTGTTCTCCGATTGGCTGCTCACAACTAACTTTTGTAAATATTTACAAGTCAAATTCAGACTAATTATGTACAAGCCTTTATCCATGCAGTTAATACATTTACAGTACATCATGTTTACATATCCGAACTTTATTCAATTAGATGCAAGCACTAAGCTGGATAAATACAACTATTCACCTCGTATGATTACGGGAAAATATTGACATGAATTAGGCATTTACAATTTTTAAGTCAATATTTACAAGGAAATTTCAGGGAATATATACATACTGAAGTTGCAGAGTATAAGGCTGGTGGTACTCACACGAGGACAGGCAAATGAAGGAGGGAGGGGACGAGGATGGGCAAAATGCATAGGCCAAACTGATAAATTCGAGGTGTGGTAGGTGGACATCACTCATCACGGCACACTATTAGGTCATTAAATTGTCTGCGGAACCTTCGTCTTCGAATTAATTTTACGGGCTGTTCCATGAACAGACGGCAATAGAGTTTATTAAAAAGCAGTTTTTGATTTTTACGAAAAAATATTTACCAATTTAGAGTCTGAGGGAGTCTGTATCAACCCCGAACATGTCATTATGTGAAACGTTCTTTGCACCAACTAAAGGAGCCATGATAATTTACTTACGACGATGTAACTAAACTACGGAGGAGTATGAAATCACAGAGCGCGTTAACACAGATGTCAGCTTTGACCGACTGCCAGTAACTGTGATAAGAGAATGAAGTGCCGTGGTTTGTTTCGAGAAATTTGAACAATTTTTGTACAACAGTCATCTCAAATAAGTGTGTTCTTTAAACATGCAGGGCATAGGAAGGTAACAGTACCATCCCACACAAATATATACAAACAATGGAGTGTGCACAATTTGCTGAGGCAGACTATGCTCGGTTCAGCTGGGTGCAGTTTTTATTCGAAAAGGGAAAAAATGAGAATCCAGTTCAGTCATGCTACATTTTAAGGAAGCTTTTACAATACACTACTATACTAAGAGCGTCAAATTTATGCAACATTGGACGAACATAAGGAGCTAAAGAAGCACCATAACTAATGATTTTTCAATGACTATTGAATAAATTTGAAAATTTGAAATTTCGCGAAAGTCTCGTGAACGAAGAGACCAGAAGTAGAAAAATAAAGTTTTTTTTCATATGCCTTCCAGGGTGAACATGAAGGAGACCACCTTTAAAAAAAAAGAATGGCGCAACGGGCACGCCTGCTGTTGCGTCAATGTTGCCGAAATTACAGACAAGCAATTTTTACAGAGAAAGGTAAGGAGTTTACCAAAAAAATTCGCGAAGAATAGCGGAAGAAATTTAGAAGTTTACGCTAATAGAGAGCAATTAAATACTATGATACTAAGTGTGCGATGTTCAATAAATTAAGGAAGCTTATAAATACAATAAAATACAAATTCTACAAGTGGTAACTACGAAGCGCATATAGTGACGATTTTAGTACTATCCTGAAGACTGTCAAGCCTATCAAAACGTTAATACCAAGATGCAGTGACTCGCTGTACAATGTGCAATTTAAAAGATGAATAATAAAAGAGCATAAATGGTTTAGATTTCCGACGACCAGGGAAGTGTTCAAGTATGCAATGCCGAGCAAGCTTCTCGCTCTGAGTGATGAATATAGTAAGTCTTGTGAAATGCAAGGTATTCACCATGAGGCGACTTCAATTTAAGTCATTCAATTATTTTGCTACTCCAGCATCCATGCCTTCAAAACAAGATGAAGCTGCAAATTCAAAGATTTGAAAATTGATACAGTAATTTCCTTGGTCGAAGATGAGGCGCGGAGAATCTCAGTTAAAGAATATTTTGCACTTTACGCCGCTCTACTTATTTTATTCTACTCTAATTTCCTACTGTGAAAGCGATCCACATCTGCTCATACAACATTTGCATCTAGGATGCATAACTTAGCAGAATGAATCCGTACTGTATAAAAGTTGATACCCAAAATAGCCTCCATTTCTTGAAAAATGTCCAGGTATAAAATCAATCGGCTTGATTGCTAAGGATAGTGTAAAGCCTTGATGAAAGTGCTCCACAACTAGAAACTAAATCTGCAAGGTTCGAGGCCTCAGTTCGGGAGAAGGACTTAGTCTAGAAAATATTTTCCCCATCATGGAAATTTTTTAGATTCAGGATTATTCAAAAGAACAAATCTTGAAGGTGCAGTCGAGATACCAGTTGAAGTCATGCAGCCCACAATTTAATGTTTTCAATTATCCATGAAAATGCCTGAATACAAGGTCTTGAGCAGAAAGTTGCCCACTATTACTAGAGCGGTTATGTTCTCTCCCATTTCCGCTTAGACGATCGTTTCTGAACGACCTTTCGTGGAGACCGAACTTTCCATTGCTACGAGCGCCGCTACCTGATGAGCTTCTGGAATAGCTTTGACCACCAAATACAGATTCACTGGAAGAGCGCAAACGGGTACTCCCACTGCTAGAGGCTCTATACCTTCCAGAATTCCGAGTCTCTTCTCTGTTTCTACCGTTATAGTTTCGTCCGTTCCTATTCTGGTATCTATCTGCAGAGCTGCGAGACCTAGAAGACGAATACCCACCAGGGGCAGCCCCGTCGTAGCTGAAATTGGGGATAAGGAAGGTCTGAGCGTCTACCACGACGAGGCGGTCAGAAGACACGCCGTGGTCCAGTGTAGACAGTGCGTTTATCTTTTGTGGTCGGGGATACTGAAGGCCAGAGGGCACTATAACGTGGCCGAAGTCGATCTGAAAATAATGACTTTGTTCAAAGACACTTCAGGTGTATTGACAATTCGGCAAAATGCCTAACTTGAAGTTAGTTGACCAATATTGGCAGGACAGGTAGGGAAATTACCATTCATTGGTCTACGTTAGTTCAACTACGAGTACGTTGGAAAGACAAGTCCTGAAAACGAACCTTTACGAAAAGTGATGATTCACAGTTATTGATATCGGCTGGCCAGGCACGTACAGTTTACTCTCCCTAGTAACCACAGTGAAACTACTCGTGTTCATGTCGCTGGGGTTCGTTCAATGACAAGGTCAAGCACAATCTTAAAGGTCAATAACCTAAGGTGGATCGGAGCTGTTTATCTTTCGCACGAGCTATAACTACTAATTCTTTATGATCGTGCAGTATTATTTGGAATGAAGAGTAATACCAGCAAGTTAAATTCTAAATAAAGGGAAATCCAAACCTTTGAAGGGAAACTGCTCAAAACTTCCCAGTTAAGGCACGATATGAGGGACGCCGAGTACCATGCAAGCAACTTATTTTACGATTTGAAACATCATCAGAAATCTGAACTAGTATCCAAATCAGGTGTTTATGTCAAAACTACACTAAAAGTGGTTAAAAAAAATCACGGCTATTTGTGAAACAAGATTGCATATTTCAATACTTCCTTCCTCTTACAGGAGGTTAGGAATCTCATCAGCACAAATCGTTAACGAGGCTCCTTTGCTCCGTCTGAGCCAGCGTTTACCGTGCAACTTAAAGCCAATTCCAGATTAACTGGTTTTCATTCCATTTGAGAAATTCAAACTTTTTGTACACGTTATCAAAGTTGTTTTTCGTATGACCTACTGATAAGCTGAAATCCCAAATTTCAAGTAATGAGCACGAGTTACTAATGAAATTGTTACAACCCCCGCTAGTTCCAGTTGATGGAGAGCTCATCCTCCTACGAGAAGATTCACGAGAGATCTTCAAAATATTAATTTATAACTGTAGTACGATTAAACAACTTTGTTTTCTATGAATATATTTGGGGTGTTCTAGAATTCATTTGAAATAATCTATACATTTCCCACTATGAAGCTCGAGCGTAAAGAAGTTCATAGAATGCAACAGAAAAAGCTGCTGTAACTCACCGCAAAAGCCCTGCACCAAACCGAGATCCACTTGACATCCTTGAGCGTTATGCCCTCCGGCAGCGTCAGAGTCACGTCCTTGTTGCGGTACCGCCCCAGTGGTTGCGTGCTGAGCGTCAACAAAAGCAAATAAAATGAAGGTTTTCTCCCAAAGAATGGCCTAGTGCCGTATTTAATGGTGCACCAAGCAATTCTCTACAGAGTGGTTGCTATGATGTTCAGTTTGATAGCCGTGTTTCAAAGTTCAAACAGTTTCGCTATCAAAAATACTAACGAGGGTGGAACCACTAGAAAGTAGAATTTAATCGTAGGATTAAAATTGCATGTAAAATTTTCTGTTAAAAATATCTAAGTAACATTTAACTGGTCTCGAACGAGACCTTTGAAGAAAACTTTAAGGGTTTTCATTAAACTGTCGAGTTTTTGTCTTCTGATGTATCAAATCAGTTTGAGTTCATGTATACTTTAGAAAGAACGGCTCTCAGCGTGTGCTTCCGTGAGTATTTGCAATCAAGGAAGGATTTACCCAGTCTTCTAGTGCATTCATAGAGCCCTAACTTGGCCAACATAACTTTTCTGATCGGAGAAGGAGGGCCAGGTTGTCTCGCTATTCTGGAAATTTAAGGGCCCTAAGAATTATTTTTTCGATAATGGAAAGTTTAATTGACGCTAACTTCTCTCCCGATTAGGAATGTGAAGACAAATGTTACCAACAAGCAGAGATTATGAACATTAATTTACTTCCGTAAGCCATTGGACCGATTTTGTAACTACGGTTCAACTATAAAACTGTTCAACTTGAAAATTTATCTCCTGCGTTGGATTTGAAGAAATTTAAAGAGAAACCACTATATGAAGCTTTATTGAATCCACGCTCAGTCGGGTTCAGACATGGAAGATGTAACTCCGATGTTCAAAAAACTAAAATGTCTTGATAATTTACGGCAGGGCCCGGGCACACTGGTGATGTTTCGAAAACCTCTAACACGTTGCCTCCGATTGCCTGATTGGTGTAAAACTTCACGCATAGTCACTAGAAGGATCTGAAAAAATTACAGAACCTAACCTCAGTGGTACACATACGTACCACTTCGGAGTCAACGTGTTAATTCAAGTTTGCACATCTAAGATTCCGAGTTTTGTGGAGCCAGTGCAACATACCTTCCATTTTCATCTGGGATAATGAAGCCTTCATCGCTTGGTAAGCCGCTGAAGCCACCGTAGAAGAACGCATCTGCAAAATAACATTTAAAACACTATAGAAAGACTATTACAGGAGATAGCTTTGATGGGACTTATTTGAATTTCCTCTACTGCGTCAAAAGAAATGGGGAGTAATTTGGCATTATTTAATTTCCGTAATAAAATGCTAGTTCGCCAGCTAGAAATTTACGTTAAAAGTCAAGGCCTTATTTTTATTGGATGGTCTACCGAACAGTGGCTAGTTACCCAAAATTGTGAACCAAAGTAGAAAAATTACATTAATGGAAAGTAGTGAGGAGTATCATAATAAGCGTTCACTAGCTTAGAAGCTGACATTTGTTGAGCACGAAGATTTCAAGCAGTTCTTCTGAAGGAAAGAAAACAATTTTGCCTACTTCAACACTTCGATCGGACTACGATCTTTCCTAGGCACAGCTAAACTAAATAAAACCTTGATATTTTTCATTCCCATGGAACAACATTACACTTAAAACGGTCTATATTACACGGAGACTAACAGTTTCAGTGGGAACTAAACGAAGGCTCGAGAAATCGTTTCAAGGGAAACTTCAGTTTATGACCTGCATCTATAGAAACTTGTTTTTTAGGCTAGGAACTCGAAGTGAACGAGAAGCGATGGCAGACCCGCGTCACGACGCAATCATTGGAATAGTTTCCCATTATAATGTCTACAATAAAGGCATTGCGACCTGAAAATAAACCGTTTTCTTTCTGAAAGTAATGAATTTGTATTCACATGAAGGACGAGTTTTCCATTACGAGATTCAAAGAATTGATGTTCAGTTTTTTCAATGTTTAGAAACAAAAATAAAAAAGAACTCTGTAGTTGTTGAGAACAGAGCTATGAAATTTCAAAATTTTACTATGACTATTGGTCATAAGGCAGATTCACGATTCCTTTGATCGAAGTGGATAAAATAAATATATCATAGCTTATGCCCATTTCAAACCACACTTCAAATATATCTTGCATGTCGCTCTTGTTAGTTTGTCAGGACTTTCAGAGCGAGAAATACGACGAAATCGAAGAAATTACATTTCACTACCTGCTTGCATAGCTAATATTCGAAATCGAAACTTGTGGTGACCTAATTTACACATTTTCGTACTTCTAGCGACGTTCTCGTTTGGAGCTACAATTGTTACAAATAAATTTCTTTAAAATTACTTAATATAATAAATGAGTTTCATCACCAATGAGAAATTTTTTTATCTCTAGTTGGCCTAACGACGTCATTTCTCCATTAATTATTTTATGAATGTAACAGTCAACTTGATCACCGAATATAATTAATTCAGCAGTCCTCGTGTGTTCCACACGGAATTCAAAACTGATCTTTATTCAGGCGCTCCATTATAGGGGTAATAGTCTGTTCTTCATCTGGGAAGCATCATTCCAAATATTTTTTCTTTCAAGGTTTTCTTACTACTTCACGCGTTTTATTAATCGTGATTAATATGTCAGAGGCGAGACCAAAATATCAGTTGATATTGAGCAACTTATAAGGGCATTTCGCTGCTACGATTAATTGCTCTACACCCGCGCTCTGTTCTTGAAACGCACCGAGGAATTTTGTAAAGAAAAATCAAATTGAAAAGAATTCAGCATAGGGAAAGATCACAAATTCCTTACCTGAAGAGTTCCATTCGAGTTTCATTTGTGCAACATACTTTGGAGTCTTAAGTAAAAGTTAAATCAAGAAAGCTTAAAAGATAGGCAAAAACTCTAATTTCTGACCTGGAGCAGCTCCATCGTAAGAGAAGCCCTTGACGTGAATGGTGCGCGAGTCTACTGCGTACACCTCCCCTCTCACACCGTGCTGTAGCTCTGACAGCTTACCGATGCGTTTGCCAATGTACTGAGAAGTAACTGCAGTAGTTGCTGAAAAAAAGGACATCAGGATTATGTACAGTTTAGTTCTGAAGTTTAAATGAAATGACCGAAAGCTGGTCTAGAACATGAGGCAGTTTCACGAGTGATTGATTTTACTAACCAGCGAGCGAGAGCTTGCATCATCAAGATGCTCTACACTTTCACGATACAATGAATTAAAATGTGTAATACTTCAAAAAAGGAATATAATTTGTTTTCCCATTATTGTATTGCACACTAGGATTTTTAAAATAATGCAGCAGAGGTCATCACAGAACTCACGTACGCTAACTCATCGAGATGATAAATCGTTACTTTCAATCTTTCAAACACATCGGGATGAGAAGTGTGTTGACATCAGGAACCATGTTGTAATGCACTAATCTATTTATTCATGGTAGATCAGGGCTGTGGAGCATCTTATTTACACGATGGGCCGTGGGAGTGATCGATGATTTGCCCTTTGGATGACTGCAGAAGTAGAGGTCGCGGTAAAATAGTTTCACCTTCGAGGATTTAATGAAAAGGGAAAACGAGGGAAGAACAAATTTTTTCGTTTCCGAAACCCACGTTTGTTTCTCCCGTTTCTTTCCTGTACCTTTATTTTATTACATCTACCAGTGTATGATGCAGTCGCACCCCGTGTATGAGATGAAGTTTACGAAAGAATTATAATATCAACATCCCAGCAAAGTACGCGATTAACCGATATACATACATTTGTTTAGAGTTCATTGATCATAGTTGCAACGGGGTGCAATACAGCGAGGTCACTTCCTACCTTGTCGTGGAGCGTACTAGAGAAAAAATTGCAGTCCCAACTCCCGGCAAGAGCTGTTCCAGAAAGCACGCTGTAAACTTTATCTGCAGTAGGAGCTTGCTAATCATTTTACATCATTGTTAGAGACAAGGAACAAAATAACAAGACAACCGATTGGAGAAATACATACCCGAAGCAGAGTTTACGGTAACGTTCGAAATTACTGTAGGGTATCGAGTTATTTTCATTGGTATGTTTTAAAATTTTCACATATTTAAGGTAAAGAGAAAACCAAAATCAAGTAGATTACCAAAATACATTGGGCAGTAAATATAAACTCAGCATCTCAAAACCGTTCTCTGTTGACTCTGAATGCAAAAATTCTACCAGTGGGACGAAGAAATGAATTCTCTTGTTATATTTCGAAGTTGAGCTTTTCATACTCTAAGAATGCATCTATGAAAGAAAAACCTTCAGAATGCCCGTCCCTGGAAATCAAGGGAGTAAAAATTCATCGCTAATTTACTGTATCGCAAATCTAACTACCGTTGACGTTCGCCACGCGTGAAACTGAAAATTAAGGTCACATCAAAATTGAGCCCAATTAACGCAAGCGTTTGAACAGCATTTCGCCAAACTCCGCTAAAAACTTTCGGAAATAATTTTTCCTAGTCATCCATCCTGCGCCGGCCACTTCGGCTACTGCGGCTGTATGCCTCGCTGCATTTCAATGGAAATTGCGCCCTACGTCCTGTTCAGAAAACACGCTCAAGGTCTGAAGACCGTGTACGGGCGAGACCATGACTGCGCAGGTCTATATGAGCGAGGGCACCGAGTGAAAATCAGAGAATGTCACTCCGTTCGGATTATCCAAAGAGCAAATTTGATGTCTTCATTCACAAGAATAATTGGCCGGCGCAATTTGCGTTATTCGGAGACCCAAGAAAATTCTACAGTTTTAAAGAGTTCTACGAAGACGTTGAATTTCAATTTTATTGTAATTTCTGTCCTGTTATTCTACGGCAAATTTAGTGAAGAAATATTCATATGAAAGACTTCAGAATACTTTACTGATTATCGGACGCCCTTTGTCTTATGAGAGTCACGCGATGCGTGCAATACGACCGCCCTAGTCAATCTCCAAGAACGAGATCCAAGTCTTGGTGTCTAAGGAATTGCTGGGAAGTTCTTAGCAATTTGCAGGGAAGGCTACACCATTTGTAAAGCTGCAGAAACAAAGACTGTTCCAGCTTCAATATTCCGAGCAACAGAAATTCGAGAAAAAAAATCAGTTTGGTAATGTAGCACTTCAAATTTCACAATAGGAACTGTGGTAAACAATGCATCAGCGATAGGAGAGCAGTACATCTTTGCAGCCTCACTTTCGATTCCACCAAATTCCAGTGAACTAAGAAAAGCAGTGGCCTTTCATGTTTACCCATGACTTCCTGAAAGAAAAATCAGGGGTAATGACGGGCACGGGAGGATGCTAGAGGAGGTCAAGGCGTCACGCTCTACAGGAGAATGGTGTTTGTGCGAGGAGAAGGTAAAGTACTTGGATCGTGGGCTCCATAGCGTGCAATCTTAGACAGCATGATTGTGCCCCACTTGCTACTTCCATCTTATCGATCAAGTTTAAGCTACTTTTTGGGAGAACGTTGATATGTTCACGTTAATTGGCACATTTTTAAGAAATCTTTGACCTGAACGAACACATTACATGTTTTCACTATTCCAAGGATCTTTACCTTCAAGTGGACTGCAATAACTAGGTCACTCTAGCATGATTGGAAGCTCTCAAAACGTGTCAGAAGTATGCCAATTAAGAATATTCGTAAATACATTTTGAAACTTAATGAATTAACTGATCGTCGAAAGCTCAACACCCTAAGCGCTTAATGACTCGTTCAAGAACAAATTGACGGGTGAACCGTTGCCCACGCCATCGTGGTTTTCCGGTCACAGCTGAAAAAGTTACACTTCACTTACCGGTAATGAGAAATGACCATCCGAAAAATCCAAACTACGAGGTAAATTTAAGAAAAATATTCGTAAGGTGCAAGAACACTCTGAAGATAGAAACTGTTTATTGTACTTTCAGACTATGTAAGAGTATCGCTTACAGGGTTTTTTGCGTAGATTAGTCTGCCACATAACTGCACTTTCACAGTAAACAGAGGCTAAAATCAAAAGTTTGACATCACGATTTTGCATCCCAAATATTCACACAAATGCTGTACTATATATCCAATGTTTAGAGTGGAAAATACAGGGCGTCTCAAAAAAAACTGTACTCACACTTTAACCGTCACTAACATGCTGCATTTTTTGTGTTGCAGGCCTTTTTTGTTTTGAGCATTTGGGAACATCATTCTTCAATTACATTTGTCTTCTGTATTTGAAGATGTTCCATTTTACTCTATGTTCATATATAAAGGTTTTCTCGTCATTCAAAGTGCGAGCACATTTTTTTGAGACACCCTGTACTAACGTAATGAAAATATTTTAGTAGATGAACTGTTGATTACGGAAAATAATCTCATATCGCAATTTCTCGACGCTTGTATATGAATCAACTTCAGTCTTTCATTTACTATAATATTAAGGAGTTACAAAGAATCGCAGGTAGAAAAGAATGCATCTCTCAAGACAGACATTTTCCGTTCAAGGATGCGGAACGCAACGTCAGAATAAAATTTGATGTAGCCGTGCAAGGAAATCCGTAGCAGATCTGAAATCTGACGCATCGGCTGCAGCGAGCGCTGCGCAGGAGTCTCGAATTGATGCATTTCCCATTACGAAGGCTTCAGAGCTGCAAGATTTTCTACATCACACCGAGATTGTGTTTTGGACAGCTGATGAGTTTACCGAGAATTCAATTCTTGGGATTTATTCCTTGGCACAGATGTAATACATTTAAGTACACCTCTCCTGCGGCTTCTATACTTTAAAAGTCGATCTTTATCTAGATAATCTACCGAGAACGTGTTTGCATTTTTATCCGTAAAGTTACAAAGGATGAAATTTTTCACTATTTAATAGATACGAGTGTTTTCTTAATGCAGCGATCTTCCAGCACTTGTATACTGGCATCAGATATTCCCAAACTAAGCCATCAGTAGAAAGCTTACTGGGAGTTAGGGTTTCACAAACTATTGTACACGATGCTTGAATAAAATTAACAAATTGCACATATTTTAAGCAGGTGTACAATACTATAAATTTTTACGTTTTCATGTCCAAGTAAGTTCTTAAAATACCGGAATTTGTATTACTTCTTTAGCCTGTTTTTTCAATCATTTATGTAGACAATTTACCTTATTGTTAGAAATCAGGTTCTACTAGGTTACGAAACAAATTATACGTAAGAACGTTTACGAAAGGTTTTTCTTGGAGAGTTTTTTTTAAAACGAGTTAACTTTTTCTTCACAGGGATCCATAACTACACTGGACAGGAAAGTCAGCGGGAGCTTTGCAAGCCGAGCAAATGCTCTGTATGTATTAACCAATTATTATGGCAGGACTTGCAAGGAGTCCTTCGCATTTGAAGCTCCGGACCGATTTTAAATGCTAGCCATACTTTGTGCCTACGGTGGTTGACCTTCCTTTCAGAAGGCCGAGAAAATACATTTCACTTCACTGGTACTATCGTGGAATTTTTTACTGCTAAATCTTAATAAATCTAATTAGCTCATACAGGTTTTACCAGAATTCCGAGTACGAGCGGAAGCTCTTATTTACAGATTGTTAACTTTGTACAATAGAGGTTCTCATTTCTATGCTCTGTATTTCCTGCGAGACTTCATACGAAGAAGTAAATTCATAAAAGCCTAGTATTAGTTATATTGTGTCAATCAAAGCCTATGAGGAACTTCGACACGTATTGCATTTAATTCTAGGGAACCTGGTGCGTGAATTACTGTCGTCTCTGTAACCTTTCGCATCATTTCACATGGGTGAATTTGTTGGCACAAACTTTAGTAGCACTTTACTCGCTTTAACCATGAAACTTCGAGATTTCTAACCGCGGCTTCATAATTCCAGAATTACTAACCCAACATAAGCTTCAGCCTGTGATTCCAGTGTCAAACAAAACAGCGATCAATAATTCTAGTTCAAATGGAAAGTTAAATGACCAAGGAATGAATATTTACGGGTCCATTCGTTATGTTTGGGAGTGCGAGGTGCACACGGAACTGCTTCCTGTAGGTGAAAATCGCAAGTAATTTCGCATGGAAATGCGTCTATCGCACTAGTGACCTCCGGCTACGGTCGTCCGCCTCAACTGATGAGGGAGAAATCCTTGATGGACCGCCCAATGTTTTTTCACTCTTCAATATAAAGTTTATTTTAATAATGAATATATTTCATTCCGCATTTTTTAAGAACACCAGAACGTTGCTCATTGCCGTCAAAGACAGATTTCAGTTAAATGATACCGCAGTCCGAGTTTCCTGAGCGGTCAGGTGCTACCAAGTTTTATAACACTGCCTCGATGCAATTTCTAGGGGATGAACTATTTACGCATTATCAATGTGACATTAAGCATCAAATCAGTGATAAGAAAAAAAACACTATGCCTAAATGAATTTTTAACTTTTTCAAGAGACTCACGCAAAAAATGCGTAAAATTTTGGATTCAAATGTTCTCTCGCTTCAACAAATTGCTATAAAAATTCATGGCAAATTAGCATGAACTGCTCAAGGGCCAAATTGAGAAAATTTGTTACGGTGAAAATTTATGTACTCTGTCAGCACCAAGACATAACACGTTCACATATTTACTTGCGCTGAAATGCAGTCATACTTTGCTCCTAAACGGTACATCAAGATTGTAATTTCAAATAGGAAAAAACGGAATATACAGCTTCACTTCGTACTGTTCTCATTTTCACAACAGTCATCATCATGGACTTATTACTATCCGTTGTTGCTATCAGAAGATGGGAATCTTAACAGAGACGAGGGCTGACGTCTTAAGGAATATCAACTACATGGGGTACAGAAGAATTATTAGAGTACACTCGTGAGCTCCATGACGAGGAATAGAAAGATAAAAAAATACCATCTTCACAAAAATTATAATTCATTCAAATTTTTTACTCCCAATATCAAAGTTGGTACAATTTCAGTCTCCGTTTGTAAGAAAATGTTTCTTTTACATTTCGCTGAACCCGATGGCTTCAGTTACAGATCCTAACTGGCCCAGTACAAGTATTACTGGAGATTCAGGACCAGCATGACATCGCAGTATGGGAAATGACACCATGACTGCCTCGATAAATTTTCACCACTGGCCTCTAAAACAGTCAGGCGAAAACGGAAATGAACGGGGAGGTCATAAAGCTTAGATTATTAAGCCACTTTAATTGATGGTTACGGCAGAAAATAAGGGTATTTGACACATTTTGATACTCTAGACAAAGACATCTTCATAACCCGTAGTAGTGAAATTTCAAGTTAATTTACCTAACTTTCGAATAACTTCTAACAAATTCAATCTGCTACAATAAACCCATTGGGTAACTCAAGTTTGAATGACCATATAAAAACCCAAGTTTCTTCTTTTTATTTCCTATCTGTAATTCACAAAGAAAGAATGTGTACGAATACAGTGACATCATATATTCACAAACTGCACGACATTTCCCACCAATATATCATGGGCGTTATGTTACCGGTATATCCAGCAATATAACCATTTTAGACCACACGATTCTTCTTTCATTTCCGGGCAAAGAAATTTGTAGTTGAAATATCGCAATGTACTCTAAAAAAATGCATACCAAGCGAAAACTACGCTTGGCACGTCATGATCACAGTGCTCTGGAATTTGCGTACCGCCAGGGAAGCTCATTAGTTGCAATGAGGACCATTGCCGCTCTGATGAGGTCATGCTCATCTCGAAATGACTGGTAGAATGTGCAACACAAACCTGCCCTTTGCGTAATGGCAGTTTGTTTCATGGTCACGAGCAAAACTCAAAATTTCGGAAGTCTTCCGTATCCTGGTTACGGATCGTCTACTTACGAGTGGTGGGGTAAAAATTTGTTGCGTTTAAAGTGATTATCAGAATATTTAGTAGCAGGAGGGAGTTTAATGTTGTGTGGCAATTTATTCTCCTTTCAATTGATTCAAGCTAGTAAGATAAAAAAACTATACAGGTACAAACTTTGTGCTTTATCTCAATACAATACTTGGAGTATTTTAACCGATTGCTGACCACATCATAAATCGCCTGAATGCCTTTATTTAATCGCGTTCAAGTGTGGTACTGTTAAAAGCATGGTAAACAAGTTCGAAAATCTCAACCATGAGTAGCTTCCATGTTTCCTGTACAAGATGATATACCCGATATTTTTCTCTTTGAGCGAGCTAATTTACGAATAGATTCCTTTGCCATTATACACTGCGGTACAGAGAGGCCTCATTGATGTACTCTTTTATACGATATAAAAGAATTAAAAGAATGACAATTTGAAATAAAATACCTAAATTTATACAAGTTTTGTACAACAATAAACTTCACACATTTCTTTTACAACCCTGTGTGTAATAAAACGAATGGTGTGCTACACCATGAAGCTGCTAGCAAAAATTATGGAACATATCTTCCGATGAGGGGTTCATTATTAAAGATCACAAATCCTAGGATCATTTTGAATGCTGGAAATTCGAACTAACTTGGCAAGAGGGCAGAAATTCCGTTATCTAACATTTTAAAAAACACTGGTCATTCGGCACTTTATAAGTTATGCATTTATGAATTACCACCGACTACATCTCATTTTAGCCACTACAGCAATGAAATATTTGAAACAATATTTAGCATGTCCCCCCTTCTGAACAATATTCTTTAAATGATAGTAAAGTTTCTGTTAAAGCTTTATTTTTATGAAGTTTCTAATGTGCAAACCAGCTACGGCTAACTAATGTACTGTAGAAGCAACATCACGCTAAATGATCTGCGCTAGTTGAAAAAGAAACTGCATGAGCTAACACTACCTGAAGATTGACCCAACCAAACTAAAGAATATTAGCCAGAAATTAACAGTTCCACGCTTTGCCCATTTACGTTAAATTCCGATTAAAAATAAGTACATCGACCTCTGACTATTTGAGTGTGAATAAATTCTGTATTCCATTGCCACCGATCAGTCATACGAGCCTTCTAGCTAGTGCGCTCAAGTATCGGGTCAAAAACGAGCCTAGGTGCTTATTCCGTGTCAAAAAAAGGCAATTTCAACCTCAAGTCAGATCATTATGATAAAATACTTGTTGAAGCGTCACCCTTGAAGACAAGTTGAAAATTAAAATTTAAAAAATTATAAAGATGATACTCTTCTTGCACCGCTCGATTTGGCACGATCAACGTTGACCATCAATTCAGTCCCACCGTGAGAAAAAAGAATTAATTCACCGATTTGCTTCAAGATATTGAAGCTTCATGAACAGCTGGTGAATTATGAATTCACTGCTGCCCATTGCACTAAGCGTATGAATACGAAGAGATTAACCACCGTATACGCTCTTTTTGAGTTCCAGCAATAGCAGGGAGCTCGGAACATCTTAAAAGACGAAAAATGAAGGCATGCAATACTCGTCCAGGAGGCCTGTTTCAAGGAACGCCAGCATCTCTTCCTGGAGAAGAAAACCTAAGAGAAATAAAAAGGCCTATGTAACTTCTGGACTAAAATTTTTCATGCGTAAAAAGTAATACGAATTTCGTGTAGAATAACTAGGATACTATCGAAAACTGGAAGGGTGCTGGTGGTGCCCTACGAGCACTGAGACAACTCTTCAAGGGAAGATAGTCTCAGCGCTTTGTTCAACAACTTTCTTCACCGCACCTAACCAACACCAGGGGCTACAAATTCACTGGAGTAAAGAAAGAATATCTATGCTGACTATCCTACATGGTTGGAATTTTTGAACTCTACCGCATCCAACCATGTTTGTTCCCTACATTTCTCCACGTTCATTTAGTGGTGGCCAAGCGCACTATATCTTAACCGATTGTGTTGGGGCATATCTCGACAGCTATTTTAGAGGATCTTTTTCTTTCCATTAAGGAAATTTGGGGAAAGAGCAACTCGATCGGTATACTAACACACAAAAAGTTTTATTTATTGGTACAGCATATTGCTAATTTACCATCGTGCGGAAGGATTAAATTGAAATTAGATTCTTGCGCTCAACAAATTTTGTCCGGAATTGGGAACTCCGCATCCTTCTAAAGGTAAGCATCTTAGTGAGGATTGTAAAAATTTTCGATTTTGTTTTTTTTTGATTTGCGATTCTTATGGTGGTAAAAAAGGAGCAAGATCATTTGTAGACATTGATTCTCTTTCCAAAACTATTTACTTTTATTCTACCATGGAAACTTTATGAGATAGATTTGAGTCGAAAATACAAAAAATACCGTATTAAATCCTGAAATCATCATTTCGAAAAAATGGGAAAAACTACACGGATAAAAAGTGTTTTGAATCCAAATTTTCCTACTATGTTGCGCTTAGTTACGTCGTACCATGGATTCAAGTTTCACAAATTCACAGGAAAATTGGAGAACGATCTGAAGCTTTACAAATTCCGACCGAAATTAGAAAACTTCACAAGTTTAATTTGATTTTACAGCAGCTTAAGCGATCTGAACTTTCACTCTCCATGAGGCTCGAGAAGCTAAAGACCGGTAGTGCCCGACCCAGCGCACTTTCTAGCAGCAGGAATGAAGCGCAGTAATCAAGATACGCCAATCAGAAAGTTCCATACTCTAGTTCCTAAACATACCATTTACCAACTACGACAAACAATTTCCTATATGTTTTTCAAGAATTTAAAGTTTCACATAAATTTTAGATTATGAAATTAATACAAATTTTATGAGCAACATGGAATTTGCACTCCTTAGATCCTCAATTACGATTACGCTTAAAGGTTAATCGTATATCATCTCTAAAAAAAGTTCTGTATGATAGAACTATATTATGTCCAGTTCTACACCAACTACAAACAGGCCAAAACAAGGATTTTAATAGTTATCAAAATATTCGCCACAAATAGCTTCATGCGTAGCACTGATTACGAAAAACAAATTATAACAATCTCGCAAATGAAATTTAATTTAACACGTTGCCTCCGATTGCCTGATTGGTGTAAATTTTACTTTGTACGCATAGTCACTAAAAGGATCTGAAAAAATTACAGAACCTAACCTAAGTGGTACACATACGTACCACTTCGGAGTCAACGTGTTAAAGAAAATTTCTTTATTCTTTGAGATTTCGAAGCACAAATTACAATTTTAAACCTTCCCACGGAAGACCTCTACCCTGCCATATTGAGGTTGATAAAACCAACCGATTTTAATTTCTTGTCTACTTCCGCGAAAAGCTTCCCAGTCCGAATAGTCTTGTACACATTTCATCTAAACACGCGACGTATTAAACATTGACGGTCCTTCTGACGCTGAAATTAAACACGCGACAATAACTTTGATAAGGACTACTTTGAAGCACGCGGAAGTCCGCGTAGGTGTCTCACGATCCTGCGCTTGCGTGGTCAAGAGGAAAGACAATTCATGGCAACTTCCGGCATTTATCTAAATTAAACATTTTCCATCCTCTCATAATAAATAGTCAGCCCAGAAGTTTTCAAGGAAGAAATTCGTCTTCAAGGATGCCAATTCCTTTTCAATATGGCCATGTATGAATTTATTCGCAATAACAGGAGTTTCATTAGCAATGCAAATCGACAATAAACTTTTATCCTTTAGTATTTAGCATTATTCGCAGATGCCTGCTAATTTACGCTGAGTCAAATACAGAGGTCAGTGATGAAAATTTTGCTATTTTTCTGTGAACGGTAAAACTCAAGCCGGACACCAAGGCTCACTGAGCACCGTATATTTATCAGTATACTGAACTGACCAGTTAAGTTTTTCTAACCTTGGAGGCTAATCAACAACTAGCCTGTCAAATAAGGTCTCAATTATCGCTTTGTCTTATACCGAAAAATTCGCCTAGTGAAGTTTGAGAAAAATTTTAGCCTTCACTGTCAATGCGTTCTTCTATTTCAGCGGCAATTCTTCATACTATGCAACTCATACGTACGTATTTTGAAGCTTAGAACATTAGATGAAATCTTCATGGTATAAATTTGCTAAGTTCATAAAAATCACTTTCCCCAATTTTTATCTTCAAAGATTTAAGGCTTCCTCCTAGCGAATCATCCACATGTAAAATAAAACTTTCTCTGCTGGCGTGTTGTATCCACCGTTCACAACCTTTATCATACTTTTGCTAACAACTTGAATTTATATAATCTAATCTTTATCTGTAACCAACTTTAAATACGCCGAGCCATTATTAAATAACCACCACGAGTTAAATATCCAATTCCGTCAACTAATACAGATCTAGTAACTAATTCCGCGTTCCAAATAGACTCAGGAATTCAACTCGATAGCTCCGTCTACAAATGACTCTCTGGCAAGTTTCAAGTTACTCGTTTAAATTGAACTTTCTAGAATCAAATTCCGTAGTTCAGTCACCCGATCGAAATTTGATAATTTGTATGCAATTCCTTTAAAATAAACTGAAGAATTCGGCAGAACATCACCGTCACGGGCACCCACGTCACCGGGAGCTGGCACGAGAGAAAGCAAGCGTTGTGTTGAGCGTTGTCTGTGTTGTCTGCGGCCGGTGGAGAAAGTTGGCCTGTACCTACGATTCTCAACAGGAATTGCAGGAGCGGTTTCTCCGGGTGCACAGGCTGTTTGGAACCCACTATTGCGATTTTGTTAAAATTTACATTGAAGAAGAGCTGAAGTTGAAACAATGTGGAAAAAATTCAAGTTGTTGAATTACCGGACAATCTTTATAAAAAAAACCGAGGTTTAGCTCCACAACACCGCTAGAAAAAAAGTCTTCAATTTAGGTATGTGAAGTCATTTAATACAGTAATAAAAATAGTTCGACCACCACACCGTATTTACTGTTGAAACCTGCAAGCAATCACGTGTACACAATTTACACGTAACATGAAGATTATATTTTACATAACGGATGTAAGGAAATTCTTTCACCGAGTACCAGGAGAGAAGCAGAAGACTTTATTCCCCGTCGGATTACATTTATCTTTAAATGGTTCTCTTTTTCGGAGAGAGGTTCTTATTTTTCAAAAGTAACCTAGAGGAACATCAAAGAATTTACTTGCAAGACTAGACGAAGGCCTATTTATGCTCTTCGAAGTTTTATTACGGGAAGGATTTCCAGGAAGACTAAGCGGTTTCATATACACGGAACAATTAAACATTGGTCAGAAACATGCGTACTAGCCAAATCATTGCGAGATACGCAGTGTTCTTCACATCGGCATTCGCGAACAGGGCTTGACAACTTGACCCACAGCAGACCTGACAGTTGAGAAAAGGAAGTGTTCATGGCAGTCAACTATAGAAACAAGCGGGACACAAGTTTCACCATAGCGTGGGGTTATGAGCCATTATTGCTCAACACTTACATCACAGAATTAAACTTGACCTTTCACGGAACAGCTTTCTTTATTGAAGGGCAATACCACGCATTTAGAAAAAAGTGCGTCGTTATAGCTAACATTACACCTGGCCAAGATCTTTTGAGTCTTGTCATTAAAAACATGCATCAGATTTAATGGTCAATACATACGGAACAATTCTCGTTTAACTTTGCGATAGTCGAAGTATGGAACTACTAAATGGGCATGCTATTAGAATGGAAGTCTTTAAAATTCGATGCAAGTTGAGTAGTACGTGTCTTATGAAAGGAATTTTTTTTAGAAAAGTTCATATTGGATAAACAATTCGCACGAGCGTGGCCAAGATTTTAATCGACCCTAAGTATCAGGTCTGACAATCACGCCAGTTGTATGCAAATGTCTTAAGAAATCTTTTCCGTTACAGCTCGAAAGACCAACTGCTTATCAAAGTCCGGATAAAGAGCTTTTACCCCTTCACATACATCAATCCTTGGGGCTATACCTATTTTTGCGGATGAGAACACACGTACATTGTGTGTCAATAAGGTCTAATTAATCATGGAGAAGAACGTTTTGACGACGCATACTTTTATTGTGTTGGCAAGTGCGCTAAAATGTTTAAACTTTGACGTCTTAAGTTAAATTGTCAATAGTCTGGATTTATTGAGGCCAGAAATTTATGTAACAGAGTTGTGATCCTATTCAACTAAATATTCTGCCCAGAGACAAAAATAACAGAAGGCTTCCTTCGCACAACTGGAGGCAAAAGACACGAGGGTCGTCCCATATCTGACGATTTCCCGACCGAGGAAGCTATTCCACGCACTGAATCCTCATAAGGAACAGGAGCAGAGCTCTATTACAGGGCCGTATTATGCAATGAACAGGAAGTCTCATTAATATCTGACGATTAACAGACAATGACTGGAGCGGCACCGGATTAGTGTTTACTTCTGTGACATGCGACGAAGGTTGTTTTCAATCAAGGAAATGAATTTGTTGCTTACAAAATTCATCGCTGGAAAACCAAGTCATACTGTTCACATTAGTGATCAATAGATTATACACAATGCAGGTTCATAACTGGTTCCAATAAACTTCACTTTTATTAAAAACTATTTTTAATAACCACTAGCCAATTACATTAAGTGTTATAAGCGTCACGCTTACTGTTCTACTCCAACTACCATCGTGACTAGACCAAGCGTGAGGAAATTTGGGATAACCCTCTTACAGAAGAGCATTCAACTACCCACACTGCTCGATTTGATCATTCAATTTTAGTCCACCCTCGTTGAAGATTGGGAACTGTTCCCTTTAGTACATTCTAGTCACTATTTTGGTTTTCCGCAAGCCAAGAGAACTCTCGTGGAGATTCCCTTCACAGGTTACACTTTAGTTTTAACCTTTAATAGAATTTTTATTCCGCTGTTCCTTCTTTGTATTCAATTTCCAACTATGATATTCAAGGGAAATGAAGGTACTTTGTCTTTATTGAAAAAGACATTTTTTCGATACAGACGTTTCGGCAACGTTTTCTTACCAGGTTACAGAAAATCCACTTCCAGCACTTCTATTAATGTATATAGATAGACTATGGAAATAGTTTTCTTTTGATTATTTGCGAG
Organism: Trinorchestia longiramus; assembly: GCA_006783055.1. NCBI lineage: Eukaryota > Metazoa > Arthropoda > Malacostraca > Amphipoda > Talitridae > Trinorchestia > Trinorchestia longiramus. Next base: position 212,151 of record VCRD01000238.1, read on the forward strand.
TACCTTTTGTTACGGATACCATTTGGCCGTTTCGAATCGCTACCAGAACATTGTTACCGACTGTGGCACGTGCGCCCTTTTTGCTCTGCCTGGAAATTTCGAAGACCCTGTTGCCTAAGTTAGGAGTTTTGTTTCGTTCACCATTTTTGCGAGAATCACGGTGGCTTAGAGATCAACACACGCGCATGCTAGTTTTTCATATGACATCCTAATTCCATAAGTAAATTAATTCGCAGGTGTTGATCTTTCCTTGAGGTTGGAATGTTTATTACAAGGTCGAAATGAAAACAAACTGCACCTTTCTTTCAAGTAAAAGTACACCACGTTCACAAATGTATAAGACAGGATTGGTTTTAGCGATTTTAAAAATTCCACGTCACATTTACTCAAGCAGGCGAGTTCTAGTTTAAAGATAATGATAGTTTCAGCAATGTTTCCGTTTATTGCGCTTACAGTTAATGTAGCATTTATTGATACAGAACGAATGCCAGCAGGACGAGACTATGAAACTTTGTGCTGGCACAGAATTGAACGAGAAGAAAAGCCAGAATTGGGCATGTTAATTTTTTCTCTACAAGATGAAAATTATTCTTGCCGAAGAGTTTAAGTTCCAGGACATCATGTGAACGAGGAATTTCAACATTTATTAAGGAAAAATTTGCGGGTAGTACAGAATAGTCAATCAATACCAGTTATTAAAAAGCCGATCATTAAAGGACATTCAACGTGGAATTAACGTCTGAAGTCCTAGTAGTTAAGAGTCAAATATTAATTACTGTCAACTGCTTTGGAAGGATTCATTCTATTAAGAACAAACTGAAGACAATGCTAACAATAAAGACAACATGAACAATTCGTGTCAATGCATCCCTGCATTTCATATTTGAACGCAACAGCATGAAAATTGCTGAAATTTCACACATTTCCACCTTTAACTGCGACATAGATTCATGTTAGAGAACAACCGTCTTTGTTGAAGGCTAAAAATTAAATAAAGATTCGTACTAAAAGTACATCTCTTTTAGGCATCTTTAAATAAATATTAGGAAATAGAATTTAACATGGGTAAAAAGCCAATATACAGCTGCTGCAAAACGTCTAGTACAATAAAATTCTGAAAATTTATTGGAAGATACCTTTTTGCTAGGGTAACTTTGAACACAAGGCATGCAGCAAATTTTTTATTACCATTTAGCCGTCAGCCTCAATAGATTTTAGAATCCAATCTGGTGTACGAAGAAAAAGTGAAGCCAGTAAATCAAATTTATACATTTATGTCTGAACCAGAAAAGCATAGCTAAGCAACTCATCAACGTCGACATCCTAATCTAATGTTTACTCGAATATGATCTCTACTACGGCTCTCTAAAAATTTATTAAGTGGTCAGAATGAGAAAGATTTGGACTCTGTGAGAGGTCAACTTGCATCTTGCATCCCTTCAAATTTGACGGACAAGCAACGCTTTCCCCTCTTAACTTGCTAGCAGAGACATGTTGGTAGCTGTTCTAACAAAGCCTCGAGTGTCGTACGTCAGCTGGACGAGGCAAGACTCAAACATTGAGGGCTAGTGCCAGGATTATGGAAATTAGTATGAATTTCAGTGACCGCTAGTTGTGAACTATGAACGAAAACCCCCAGTTCACGGTGAGCACGAGCTTGATGTATTCAATCGAGCCGCAACTTTAGCAGGAAAATTGCTCTGTAAGAGTTTAATTGGCATGGAAAGTGGTCGTACTGTTTAAAAATTTATTCAATATCTTAAATACCAGCGGCGTGTCATTTGCCGTCAGAAGTTAGCTTCTAAGAAAACGCGTTAATTCAAATTTAAGATCAAAGGATTCCTGAAAGCAGCAGGATGACAGTTCGAGTATGAAGAGGTACTTTGATCTTTGCTCTACTTCGGTAGGTGGGTTTTATTTAAAGCTTCCAACCTTATCTTTCTATTTACAGTCTAACATCGACCAAGATTGAAAGCATCTTTTCTTTGGTACAACTCTCAGTTGCCAACACAAAGGCTTTGCGATGCAAATGGAAATGGTATCAAGGCCTAATTGATTATTGACCTAATACGGCACACGTACTTTTGAATGCGAATTAGTCTCCAGGAGTTTGTTATCAAAGTTTTTTCTCCATAAGGCAGTTTATACGTGCGTCTCATACCAAGAACTACGATGAATAACTTTCACTGTACTTCGAGCATAGGTATTCCAACGTTCCGTGATAACGCATTTATTGCAAAATATTTCAATCCATTTCACACTATTTCACAATTACAGTATTCAAATCTTCACGCATGAATTTTTTTATTGGAAAAACTGGGAGACGACACGAGTGAAGTGAAGCAAGGAGATGTAGGCCTGAGAGAGACCTTCAGCACGGAGTTGACATACGCAGGAGAGGCCTGTGAGCGAAGAAGTGAAAGAGCACCTCGACTGCCACGATGCAAGCTGCGGTCTTGTAAAGGACAGCCAGTCGCACGGAGAGTAGGGGGTCACAGTTGCGCCTAGCTAGTTTTTGCTCTCTTCTTAGCACAGGAATTACATTTCACTGAAAAACCGAGTGCTAGTAAAAAATTACGAGAGTTCCTTGACACGATAAAAACTTTATCCCCTTTTGGTGATTGTGTTGAGCTAGGTTAGTTTTCGCAACACGTGATCTCGAGCGAGCCTATTGTAAAACATGTTATAGCACATGAAGCCCTACGAGAGGGCCAAATACAACTGTCCATTTCATTCAATGGAAAAAATCTAACTTCTTACAGTCAGCTGAGAAGTCCAAGTAGGTTATCACTTGCTCGACAATCTTTTGCTAACACAGAAGCCTTTCCTGAGGGGGAAAAAATTGGTTAAGCATATAAAAATTCATCGGTGAAGATATGCTTTAGGGCTTTCTAGGTGAAATTCTGTTCGAGATACAAGCTTGGAAACCGCTCAAGCATTCTAAGTTCACACGTTTCGAACCCACAATATTTACTAATCAAATCAGAATATTCATTTAAGTTCATACTCCACGTCATTTCGGCATATAAAGAAATGAGCAAGGATACAACAACAGTCGATTCTATTCTACAACCTACTCTAGGACATTTAGTGCAAACTATTAGAAAGGAGTAGTTCAGCTACAGTTTGAAACTACAACTCTAGAGTAAATTCAGCTACGGTATGCGCCGGCAAAAACCACCTCTCATATTTTGCGCGACAATCACGACTGGGAATGTTTTTAGGCTATAAATGAACTTGCAAATTTAACCCTTGATAACAAACTACAAGCTTCTGAATTTTATGTGCGCAGATCACATTGGGTTTAGCCTATGGAGCAACATGGGACGTGTCCACTTACAGCTTGTTTAGGTAAATCTGGTGAACAAGTTCAAATGTACCTAGGGTCGCTAATGCCCTTGGCATTAGATGTGGGGAAAATTAGTCGCAAGAAACCAACCTATACAATGTGTAGGAACAATTTTCATTCCAGTTTCAGTATACCGCCAAGACAAACCCAAGTTTTACCTTGCAGGAAATATGAATGTATAGGATCGCCACGAAATTTACAGCCTCTCGTTAATGGCTTTCTGTATACCTTGCTGGGAATACATGAACTTTTATCGGTTCCTCACTTTATATGTCTACATTGCAAGCTGGAAGTTAGCGTGAAGGCCATGCAGAGAATCTCTAAACAGACTTATTTAGGGTTCAGATCCATTCAATTGCTGCGAAATCTGATTCCGATCAACTGGAGGCCAATTAAAACTCGCACCTACAAAGCAGGCACCCGTGAGAATTCTCTCGGTCGCCAGCGAGGCATGAAATGCCAATAAAAAGCGTTGGCCAGTTCCGCAGTGGAAAACTATGTATTCTCCAATCACTGGCTGGCCTTGACTAGCCAGTCGCTCCATTCATTTGGGCGGCTGGGAGATAGGCTTGCATTCGCCCAGCTCTCTCGACGAGTACACTGCAGACGCCTCTGAATGGGAAGCTGGTGAACAGCTCTCAACTGATGGGCAACTATGGAAGGCCAATTTGCTTTTCGTTTTGCTTCGGTGAAATCACGCCAGACAGTCATCCGAGGTTTACTGGTCATGTTGCAGTGAAACTTTAATATTTAAACTTTCTTGTTAATTTCGACGGATTCATTTTAGTTCTATTCATTTGTACATATAATTTGAATTTAATAGACTTTAATTCTCCACCCGAGACTATAGTAGTTGACAGTCTGTGTTCTGGATGAGAGAGAGGCAATATTAAGAAAAACTGAACATTTGTCACAAATAAGAAGCAGTGCATAATACCTGCAGAATTATGTCTAGTATATTAGATGACAAAAAATTTGTGCTGATTTGCGAATCTACAACAGTGATCATTCAATCGCTGTCGAGAACATCTTTCCTCGGCTCTGTACCGAACTACCAGGGCCGATGGCACATTCTGACTCTTGAACATTCACTGAGCTCAGTATCGACGGTTGATATTTTATGTACTCCTGAACCGCTCTAACCTGCTTATTGATCACCCAGTTACCGTTCACCGAGGGTAGCATCTTTCTACAGTTCTATAAAAGAACAGTTGCATTCGAATTCTGGGAATTCAAGGCACGTGGAACAGATTTTACAAAAAATACTTCGGACCAGGAACTAAGCATGCACTCTTCCAGCCATGAAGAAAGGCAAATTGATTGTTGAAACTGGACCCAAACCCTAAAACAAGTTCCAAGTTCAATATAGGACAGATTTATCCCGTACATACGTTCCAATTTTCACACCTTCACACCAACAGTGTCGTTTAGCAACAGCAGCGCACCCCAGCATGAAGAAAAAACTGAAGCTTCATTACTGAACAAAAATGACAAAGACTTCATATCCATTTTACGGGATGTGGGCTCGCCTACAATGGATTGAACTGGAAAATTTGAATACAAGGGACAGCAATACTCCCCACTATTGACTCATAATTAACATCGCAGGGAGAAGCTCGAGATGCTAGGTAGGAGCTCTGATTGCTTGACACAGACCACGACTAGCACAAGTTAGCCTTATTTGAGGAATTTCGCAAGTCCTAACTACCTCCGCTTTTTTAAAATGTTCATTACCCTGTGTTTATATTGGGGAAAAATTAGTCATGCGTAAGAACTGGGTTTCGAGTCCTCAATATAATCCCACGACGAACGAATGAAAAAGTATTTTTATTACTCTGTAGTAGCCATTCATGCTATGAAGATGGATGTTCCAATATGGATGCAGCTCTTTTTGAGAACCGACTGAGTAGCGGTAATGATTCGTTACCAGAACTCGATGGGTGATTGAATTTAATATGTTCAAAATATTTTAACAATTTTATTTCAGAATTAGTTTCTTTTAACGCTCTTTTCGTTTGCTATGTGTACAAAGATCTACTTTAGCAGACTTAAAATTTTACGAAAATTTAATAAATCCTCATGAAACTTACGAGAACGTTCACATTTTGTTCCTCATGGCAACATTCTAACTAAAAGTCTCACGCTAGGTTTCATTAAGGAGTCGCTAAGTAATTTTACGGCAATGGTGCAACGAATCTGTCCTCGAGTCTAACGTGTGACTTCACGCTATGCTACTGACATGAAACTGCTCTAGCTATCCGTACCTCAACCAGAGCGCGACTCGTTGAAGGATCTGGAATGACGTTTGCACGAGAAGTCGCTTCAAGACGTCACACATTTAGGACGCAACCTAATTACGTAAGAGGAAGGTATTCCTAGCCTTTAGAGGTCTTAATTTATCGTGTACTACCTATAAATGTTATTGAAATTCTGCAGTTTGTCATTAACCTGTTAATAACTAATGCCCCAGAAAATTGGTTGAAGAATTTTCAGCTAGTTCTTCAACGTACAATTTTCAAGTTGGAAGATACATATACTCTTAATATGGAATTTCATATAAAAAATAGCGAGTAAATCAACTTTTGGCCTCACTCGACGCGTATTTTTCATTAATGTACCGTAGTGTCACGGACTGCATTTTACTAATTCAGAGCTCGTACCAGTGCAGATATGAAAGATAACGTATATGCACTGTTAAAAACGGGACATAAGAAATAAACGTTTCCTTTTTCCGTAGTCAAAAGCGAGCTTTGCTGTCTGCCAGCGTGAAGGCTGTGGTGGTCTTTAGTGCTGACAAGCATCCAAGCGTTCCGAGGTCCGATACAAAACAGACATGCGAACGCAGTTTGGTAAAGGTTATAAATATACATGCTCGTGAGAGAGAGAGAGGGAGAGAGATATACTGGAAAGACAAACCCAAGCCTTAGGGAGAACTGCTGAAAAAGTTCAAGACTTGTAGTTACATCTTGAATTTGGTCGAGTTTAAGTAATTGATGAGCTCGAGTTGTCAAAAGTACAAACCTTCGCGCTAGCATGACAGATTTTGGTACATGCCACGTCTGGCCTAGACGTCAACCAGACGTTGGGGTAAATCAATTGGAACACATAATTTAACCATATTCTTACCAACTAATGACTGCATGCCGATCCAAAAAGGCAAATGGCTTTAAGAAAACCATGTTTTGACGGAGAATCTTTTACGTTCAACAAAAGTATAGTCCGAGTCAAAATGGAAGGGAACATTTGTAAGGTACTTTTCAATTCCTGACATTTTGCAGCCGATTACTTGTGATTTAGTTATCGAATTTTAACGCATTTCGATGATGAAAATATGGCATCACGATTTAAAAAACAAAACGGATATAACTACAGAAGCAGGTTGCCCCTCTTGTGACAGTCAAATTTCAAGACATGCCTGCAACTGGAGCGAGAACATCTCGTGCTCTTCTTGATAAATGGTTCTTCGTTTGACGAGAGTCTTTATGGTACATGATCTGTCTTTATCGGTCACTTTCAAACAACAGTCAATTATTGAAGATATTGCAAGATCCCGTGGGGGTGTATGATAATTTCATTCAACTTTATTGGCATCAGCGGTGATTACACTACACATTTGTACCCTGAATGGTTTTTCCCTCGCAAAAATTCAACTACTTTAAGCTGTAGAAGAACGGTTATTACCCTGAACAAGTCTTCAGATTCATACCGATTTTTATAGTGTATGCACATGTAAAAAATTAATTTCCCGGTTTAAACCATAATTATGTACACATTTTTCAGGAATTTTATTTAAATGGCGCACTCCAGTAATATTTGCAAAAAATCTTTGCAAGAAAACTTATCTCTGCGTAAAAAAGAGTTTCCACATGAACTGGCGCAAATACACACGGGAGGCTGAACGGTTCAAAGCAGCAGATGGCAAGGTGGTAGAACGGGATTCCGTCCTCAGAATGACTATTAGCACCGTTATGTAGGAGCACAAAACGCTACTCACGCTGCATAATGCACGCTCATCGAGACACCACACGGCTGTGACGTAACTTATTCTACGAGTGTATTTAGGACGCCTCAGATCAACTTGCGGGGGAACGGGGCACACGAATAACATTGTCAACCAGATTAGTTTATACCTTTAAGCGATACGAAGTTTACACATGTAGGAATGAAATTCTTGGTCTTTCCCTTATAACAGTTCTCAAATCACTATTTCCAGCACTTTCGGCACATCAGACGATACTATTAACGCTTATCGAACTCCCAACGTAGAGTCTTGAAAATATTACCACTTCCAGGGACAAAGTTGCAAAGGGATGCAAGCAGCAGATGTGCTTTCCTCAAATAATTTGGTCAGGAGTTTCCTTTAGCCTCAAACTAGTTTTCAGCCGTCCTATTGGAAGGGTACTTTTACAAAGGAATAATCAAACTTTTTCTATGGTTTATTTATTAGAACAATTTCTTTACTGTAGAGAAAGCGTTAAACCAAGGAACGTACGGCTGCAGCAAGAGCCAAAGGCTACTTTTTTACAAGAAACTTTCGCCTATTTTTGTAGAGTAATCTGAGCTGGTTAGTAGTTTTGTGGGATAATTTGAGAAAATTTCTGCCTTTCTGGGTAAAGAAAACTCACTTAAAATTTTACCGCACTACTTTTAATTTTACAGTGCAGTTTCTATGGTTAACGCACGTTTGGTTTGAACGTAGTAGTATGAAATAGAAAATTTTATACAAACGATACGAAGTAGAAATATTATGGAAACCATGTGTATTTTGCCTAATACACAAGAAATTAGTACAAATCTAGAACTATAAGGAAGATCCGGTTGTCCGTACTAGGCCACATTCTTCCCCTTCAAACAGCCTCAAGACCACCAACCAACCTCATGGTACGAACACTACACACAGGACACGTTTGGAACAACGATATTAAGTTATCATAAAACGAAACGAGAGAAATATTGCCGGGGGAACCGAGCGCTAACGGAAGGCGAGTTTTTTTACATGGTCACTGGTGGGCGCTAGTCGGCACATGTAGGCCAAGCATGGCGAGCATCACCCCCGGGGGAGGTGTGTGTACGTGGCGACGTTGTTGCCGTACCAAGAGCAATACTCTTATCAGCTTTACCAATACGATCAGTTATTCAGGTCGTGCTGACAGCATTCCAGTATGTAGGAGCCTAACTTGTTCATGTGAACACACGGTGCGGCAACATTTTTCAAAGCAAAGTGCTTTGAAAGAGGATGATTACGTAACACTATTTCTTACCAACGAAGTTTTACTCTATCTGGGTAGCCTGTACTCCATTTGTTTTCCCTATGGGCTTGATTCATGTCATAACATTGCAAGTTCTTAGCTGAACTAAGCCAGTTTAAGAAGACGCATGCTATGTCTTAACTTCAAGACCTCAAAATCGTTTACGAAACACCACCGTTAAATTTCTCAACGTCGTACAGTAGTTAACAACTAAACATGGACACAAACTAGCCTCCAAAAGAAAAAATTCCATAGATCTTGTCAACGACCGACTTGCTTATCTAAACGAGTGAATTCATTCTTCTTATTTTAGAGTTGCAAGACTCATCAGGCTGAAACAACGAAGTAGACAGATCACTGGATCCTGTACTTTCCAGCATTAGAATCACGGGTCCAATTTGCCTTCGGCAATTATCTTTAACCAAAGTAATAACGAACGATTTTTACACGATCAACAACCTCAACCGAGCAACACCACTTCTACTTTCTTTTGAACGGGTTTTCGGGGGGTGGAGGGGGACCACGTCCAAGATCACTTCAAATTATTATTGCCTCTAACACGTTGACTACGTGTCGGTACATGTGTATCACTAGTTACATTTTAACAGCAATTTAAGGGATCTTATGAACTCTTACGCATGTTCTCGACGACAAAAGTACTTTTATTATAGGTTTAACACGTTGCTTCCGATTGCCTGATTGGTGTAAAACTTCACTTTGTACGCGTAGTCACTAGAAGGATCTGAAAAAATTACAGAACCTAACCTCAGTGGTACACATATGTACCACTTCGGAGTCAACGTGTTAACTATAACTAGTAAGAGTTAAACTATAACTCCTGTTCCAGTTCAATCAGTACAGCATCCGTGAACCTGCGTTGATGTAGTCGTGGCAGCACCGGTACGAGATTTCATCGTCAACGTGGGCCTCACACTGCAGCCGCTATGCGACATCAGCCCATCAGACGAAAGTGAAAAAACTAGGGCCATTTCTAGGTTTGTAGCCTTGTTCAACAGCAAAGCAAATAGTTTACAATTCTTGACCATGAATAAATTAAGGTCAGTGAGCCAGTCATCCTGCAATTGGGGGGCCAAGAAACCAGTTAATGGCGTTACTCAGAATACAAGAATACATGTATGCACAAATAAATAGCTATCAATAGGAACTGGCGTCTCGTTTAGTTTCATAAAATATTCTCAAAATTATAATTTTTACTTCAGTTTTTCAATAATCCAATAGAAACGTGGGAGTTTTTAATACTTACTTCAGGCACAGAATAGTGTGAAATACATTATCGTGCAATATAATAGTTCTGGTAAACATTTAACTAGCTACGACAAAATACTGAAACTAATTTCTCTAGGTTTCCACAATGTGTTGAGAGAAGAAATGCCTAGAAGCAGATTTTAATTCGACATGGCGAAGAGAAATGGGAAAAATTTCCAAGTCAAGAAAAATTATGTTTAAACGTTCAAATTTCCTGCAATTTCTTTCGGAAAGAAACTATTTTTTGTGAATGGGAAGCATTCGAAGCGAGATCGTCTTTTGCATAGAACCAAGTTATTTGTTTACGGATCAGAAAATGGTTCAACTTCTCAAGTCAGCGAATTTCTTATGTTCATAAATTGAGAAGACTAAGCTACGCACCGTTTGCATCAAACGTAAGATTTTAGGTAAAGAAAAATCTGACCAATCCTGCAGCAGCAATTCCCTGGTGGTTGTGACAACCTTGGGAACTCGCCAAATGAATTCGAGTATTGGCATAGTTATCTACCTCCGCTCGTCTACATTTCAAGTAGCACTTCCAGCATAAAATTTCGTTCAAGTGCCATTCATTATACAACTCATTTTGTAAATTCTCACTGGAAACTGGCGTTCTGGCATTCCTACAAGCATACGCATTTATTCATTTACGTAGACCATACCTTTAATCGATAACTCATTTGATGCCGAATAATCAGCTGTTGAAATGAACTAGTATTCGTAACGTTTACACGAACTTTGCATTGAAATCAAGTTTATTCTTGCTCTAACTGGAGCGAAAGGTCTTTATTTGAGCAGCAGCAGCAGCAGCAGCAGCAGCAGCAGCAGTGCTAGCAAAACCCCAAACCTGGATTTCACTTCATTACGTCAAGCCTTCGCAAGAAAGTTACCTGCTGGGAAGGCATCAACGTTTCAAACGAAGGTGGTTTTGGTGCGTGGCAGGAGAGCGACAAGCCTGCATTTGTCAATTTTGAAACGGTCTAGTATCGAGCTTCAAGGTTTTAAGGTTATGAAAGCAGAGCAGCAAAGTCATTAGCAGTTGCTCAATAGCTAGGCAAGTTAGCGAGGCTTTCAAAGTCGCCTCAAGACTAAGAAGCTTCGGGTTGCCCAAATTTCATGAAAAGCGTAAAAGCGTATTTTGCCCTGAAGACTGCAGTTCCCGAACTAACCTAAGGTAATTTGATTTCCGCGTACGTTCAGGATCAAAGTTGATGTCTAACACGTCTGTTGAGAACCTTTATGTAGCAAGGTTTTACTCTTTACAAGAAATTTCTTCTTAGTTTGTTAAGAACGGGCATCTTGGTAAGAAGCTTAAATGCATCGTACGACGAAACCAAGCGTAACAAACTAGGTAAAATTGGATTTAGAAGATTTCATTCCGGTACTTTCATTTTTTTCGAAATGACAAATTGAAGGGTAAATAAGGTATTTGTTGCATTTTCGACCCAAATCGATCTCGTACAGTTTTCACGCTAGAACAAAAGTAAATAGTTTTGGAAAGAGAAAATCAATATCTACAAATGCCCGTACCCCTTTTTTACCATCATAAGAATCGCAACAAAGAACAAAAATCAATTTTTTTTACCATTTTTACCAAGATGCCCCTCTTATATTAGGTATTTTAGGAATTTTTGATAGACCGATGGTGTAGGGCAAGTTTAAGCCGGTTTTCATTTTAGTGCAAAGTTCATCTGGTCTGTAATAAGCCGGGCAGTTACTTTATTACATGCTTCGAATGTTCTCCCTTACAAATACCCAACGTGTCAAAGCCGCTAGCGTGCACAATTTGTAATCTTTTAACCAATTTGGAACCTGGTTTGATGACAACAGATATCAAGTTCAGCTGTTTAGCTAAAATGGTCAATTTTGCTAATATAATTAAAGTTATCCCTTTTAGGGCAAAACGTCTATGGCATTAGCTACCACCAACATTTGGTCCAAAATTCATACGAAGAAAGGTTCTAATTGCTATGCTTTGCAGGACTGATGTGTCGCACACAAGTACTCGTACGTACGCAGTTTTATTCAGTTTATGCACAGCGAACGTCCGGGAAATTGCAATACTTTCAATTTCAAGCTCCGCTCCAGTAATTTCAATATCATACTTTAGAAAAAATTTTTTGGGGCAATTTTATTTTTTCTATTCCTATATATGAAGTGCTTTAACTATGCATTAATGCCAGAATGAGTCACAAGCCGATTTAAATCCGTGACGTTTGGAAACCATACATTTCGGTAATTTTTATTACAATTTCGTTCAAATCTAAAAGCTGTAACGTGACACGATCATTACAGTCCAATGCGACCAGCGATATCACTTTGAAACTCGGCATATGATTTACCGGTTAATATTCGTAAATATTGGTATTTCGTCAACTTTGGGGACCACCAAAACTTTCTGATGTAGCCTTCAACATTATCAATATATTTAGATTTCATTGCAAAAACTGACGCGTTCAATTGCATGTTCAGTCAAGTATTCAATGGCACCACAATGGCAGAAGACAAATCGCTTATGGCGGTCTATATTACCAGCTACACACTATCCGAATTTCACGTAGCCTTTTCGTCTAGGGGGTGACGATGTTTGGGCACATTCTCGCATTAGCAGAACCCTGAAGCACTTACACCAGACATGCAACGTCGATTAAACATTCTCGCACCTGAGGAACAAAGTTCGGCATGACTTTACTAGTCATTTCCGAGCAAAGGTCAGCAACGATGGAAGAAAGTTAGCTTAATTTGTCCCTTGACCGATGATGCAAGAACATTACACAGCCCGGCGTGACGAGGGCGTCGAGGACATACGCGGTAACGCCCAGCTCGAGAATATCCACTGAACTCATGAGCCGAAACTCACTTTCTCTCCTTAATGGTTGAAACAACTAGCCAAAGAGCTTTCGTACACTTGCATTCCCACGCTTCCAATGCATAGCAAGTTCAGTTCTATGTTATGCGTAGGTAACACGCGTTCCTGTGGATGCACTGTTTTAGGAGAGTAATTTTCTCGTTACAGCCTGTACATGATACTACGTGAAGTAACATTTAATAACCGCGTCTTACGAACTTCTATTTATACGTTAATTTTTAGCAGCTATCAATTAACATTTCCTGCGAAGTGACACCGGCGGGCCTCTTAGGTTAGGTTCAGTTCGGTTCTGTCAAATTTTCAGGGGTTCCTAGTGACTATACATAGAAAGCAAGGATTTGTACTGGCTAGGCAATCGCAGGAAACTTTCTAATCGAAACAGATACCAATAGGCCACACTGCCGGCGTGCTGTTGACCAGTTATTAGGAGACCGTCAAATCAAGTCAGAGTCAAATGGGTAAAATTTTAGCCCATCGTGAAGTTACCAACAACTCTACAATCCAGTAACGAAGATTCCAATTGGACGAGCCAAAATTGAAGCCATATTTTAGTGGAAGACAAAACAAAAAACATTTTCTCAACACTGCAGAAACATTGAAAAACTAACTCACGATTCAGCTCAGCACAACTTGGCAAAACATAGATTAGAGTTCGTGTAAATGATCTTTACAGATAAAAAGAAGGAAACCATCGGTATTGAAGTCGAGTTTTCAATTAACTAGTTCAAACGAAGTCAAAGATTTTTTGCCAAATCGTCCAACGCGACTTTCCCCAGAGTTCCAGTTATTTCAAACAAAAATAGACGACTCTTCCATAACAGTTGTTCCCTCGCAACCAAGATTGAATCTGGAGCAAAGACTTCACGTGGCTTTAGCTTGTCCGTTCTATCATAAGCAATTCATTCTAGTAAATTGCTAGGTTGTCGTTCAGAAACATTGAAAGAATTTCAACAGATCTGCGTGCGACAGGGCTAGGTCACAGAACTGTCAAGAAATTCCTGAAGCAATTGTCAGTCAGACATAACATGCTTTTGCCACTCCAGTTGAGTTTGTTTGAAAACTCGGCTCAGACAGCAATTACTGGAGACCTGAGAAGGTATTCCGCCGGGTACAAAGCTTTCCAATCCAACTCTTATTAGAATTTAGCCCATATTTTTAGATTTTCCCAAATGAAAATTCTAGTTTTACTACAAAATCATAGTTACTAACTCAGTTCCATATCTGAACCATATCAACCAGAGGGGGTTTTTGAGTTTGAGGGAACTTCGAGGAAAAAAGATTGACGAAAGATTTTTCCTTCTAATGTGTGTAGATGACAGCTCGAGTCCGCTGCGACCGAAGAAATTATCCAAGAAACTATCATGCTTTGAGCTTAACGATCTGCTGCTCAGTTCTGCAAGGTGAAAAATTTGTTCTGAAGTTCTATTTCGCGCTCATCCACAGATGACTAGTAGTTTCACAACGGTGTAATTTATTTCACGAGGAAACTACGACACGCAGAACAAAGTTTTAAGGAGATGGGAGGAAGAGATGAATGGGCGTATCGCGATGCAGGCTAAGAAAGGAAGTTGTCATAAGCGTAACAGTGGGTGATATTTTGACGGAAATGAAGCGGCAAGATAATTCCCAAACCATCCTAATAACTATAGACTGACTAAAACAGTGCAGTTTGAAAGAAGTTTCGTGCTATCCAATACGTTTGAAAAATTCATCAACTCTTTCTTTGACGCCTTGCTCTTCGTGTTGACTGAAGCTAATAGGGTTACAAAGGCACCATGTGATCCAAGTTAGATGACTGACTGGCGGCATCATCTGCATATTAGGAGCTGAAGCCATTGCACAATTGGTAATCCACTTTCCTCCCTTGTGATGGGAAGGAACTTTAGTTGCGCAATTCCACGCTGTCTGACGCCCAAGCAGTTAATGATTCAGATCCCTTTACAATATTCTAGCATGCAGTACGAGGAACAAGAAAATCCAACTTAAATGTTGGTTTAATAACCAATTTTAATTCGAGATTATTCTGAACATCCTACTGCTGTGCGGCTCAAACGTCAAAAAATAAAATTTCCGGTCATGAGTTCTAGAACCTTATAAGCTTCGATTGAATGCGATTAAATTCTTGAGATATACGATTGTTCAATTATACAACTTTAATACAGTCACATTCGATACATTCTCTGAACAGGCGAGCATCTTTGAATTACAACTAAGATTACTTCAGAGACTAAACGCTGCAAATCAGCGTGAGAACGTCAAGAGCATCTGCCACTTCGGGAGAGATGAGCGCTCAGTAAAGTTGACCAAGATGAGCGCTCAGTAAAGTTGACCAAGATGAGCGCTCAGTAAAGTTGACCAAGATGAG
>VCRD01000238.1:233494-279530 GCA_006783055.1 Trinorchestia longiramus
ACATATATATATATATATGCATATATATATACATATATGTATATAGATGTTATATATATAATATAGATATTATATATATACCATTATACATTATAAAACATTATATACATTTTACAAATACTCTACTTAAATAGAAACAGGGGTACATTCGGTCCAGAAGCCGCACCTAGACCTGGACTAATTGAAATCACCGTGCGCCGAGAATATGAACAAAAATGCAGGAACAGAGGAAATGGTGAGTTAAGAGTTCACAGTGATGACACGTCACGTACCTTCCCGGACGTAAGAAGATGGAAAGAAAGAAAGAAAGAAAGAAAAAAGATCGAGTACAGCATAACTTTAAACAAAAACTTACAAGAAATTGGAGAAGTCGTTGTTGTTATATTTGCCTTAAGTAGTTATGTTTCCTCTACGGACGTAAATAAGGGCTGGCAAAAACTAGAATACTCTCAGAAACAATTGCTTATTCAACCATTTCGAAAGCTCCAAGTCCCCTAGGTGTGATGGAGGACAGTCGCAATCTGTTTATCCTCGAAGGGGTTATTGGGTAAAACTTGAAAATAAAGGTCAAAGTTAAAGAAAAATATTTAAGAGATTTTCAAAAAGAGTCAGAAACAATTTTTATTTTTTATTTATAGTTCAGATTGTCTTTTATCCGGTAAACAACTCATTTCATGCCAAAAGTTAAAGTTATCAAAAAATATTGACAACGCATTCATATACAAGCCTGATGACAAATCGATTTATTCTCCCGCTTTACCAATTGTTCCCAAACGAGTTCAGATTAATCTAAACATTCTTGATTCTATCTTGGAGTCGTATGTTTTTCACCTGAGAGCTTGTTATCAAGTGACACGTGCGAACTTTGCACTTCTGTTTCCTCTAACTCATATCGGAATTTTAAGCTGCAGCGTTTGGCTAATGGAGTCGCAGCTGTGGCTCTCACATACAATTCAGGCAATCACCCAGTCAAAAAACAAGATTACTTGACATTATTATTAGCATTTCCGTTAACTACTGTCCAGTCGGGAAAATTGTTACACTGGGCACTTCCCAAAAGCTGATGAAAAAGCTGGTGTCATTATTTGACTAAAATATTTATGTTAGAAAATGACGTATAATAATCTTCGTTAAAAGTAAAACGCAGTCGTTATTCAGTACTACTGCAGCGAAAGATTTATCTTATCGATGCAATTACTCTCAACATTTTAATATGTCATCAATTCGGCGATTAAAAAATTTTGTATCAGCTGTTGGTTAATTTCATCAGGCAATTGAGTTACTGTATTCTATATGTTCAATGATTGCTACACGTTTCTGATTTTCCAGATTATACTTATTTGTCTCATAATTAAAAACAAACTACTCGTTTAAATGCTTATGTCTTTGCATTGACAATACAACTTAGTTCAATGCAAACACAGTTTAATATTTTGTAACAGCGTTAAAAGAAGTTCTACAAGATTTGTTACATGTGCACTTGATATTACGGTGGGTACCCTTCACATTCCCGTCGAGACTGGGTCATTGCGTGAGTGGGTATGGTAGGTTTTTGCCCTAATGCTCCATTGCTTGACGCATTTCCAAGTCAACACGTTAGCATTTTGGGTAACTTCAACAACTGATATGTGCGAGTTTAGAGAATTAACACGTTGCCTCCGATTGCCTGATTGGTGTAAAACTTCACTTTGTACGCATAGTCACTAGAAGGATCTGAAAAAAATTACAAAACCTAACCTAAGTGGTACACATACGTACCACTTCGGAGTCAACGTGTTAACATCGATTCAAATATTTATATATTTTTTAGGTGGGGCTCCTGATGAACATTAGCTTTTGAAATACAGTGGCGGTAAATTTCAATTCGTTAACCCTTTTTATCGAAATTAGTTAAATGTAATAATTAAACAATCTTGTTATACCTATGATATACTTACACACGTCATTCTGCCTTCAGGATTCCATTTACGTTTATCATTCACTCGGAGAACACTTCCTGAAGTTAAGAAGCGGGTATCTACTCCTAATTAGTTTTACAAATTCAATAATAGGTCCAAAATAAACATCTAAATTACTTGAGATCTGATTCGATATTCTAAAATTTATCATATCGACCCAAGTCTTTGGCAATCGCAATCTTTGAAGAACTACAGGCTAGGATCGTGAAGAGAAGCTTAAGCCCCGTCTACACTATCAATCTTTTCGTCGATTTTAGTGTTCGTGTTTGACGAATCTTGTGTTCAGTCAATCATCAAGCACCATATTCGACCGTGTCACGAACCTATTTATTTTCACAAACCTATTTTAACACAACACAACGTTTGTCATGGAGGGCGAGTGACGTAGAACGGATATTTTAGTATTAATCGAGTCTTTAAAGGAAAACCCATGCTTATGGCAAGTTAAATCAAAAGACTAAAATAAAACTAAAAAACAAAGTGCATATCATAACATCTCTGAGAAGATGTCAATATCCGTTCCAGGTTTGACCATGGAAAAGAATGATATAAAATATTTCAACTAGCATCCAGATATAATTTACAAAATCTACACGCTCTTCATTACTGAATTCTTTTAAAATGTTATTGTAACTGCTGTTGTCAGAGCGTTGAAGCCACTTTTTTATTCATTTGATCCTTGCCTTCATAGCCTGAGTCTTCTAACATTTCTCTTTATCAATTGCAAGGGCAAATAGCATTGTTGATACTACCAACTTTTTCTTCTTCATTAAATCATCCGTTATGAATATTTCCAATTTTACAGAGCTGAATACTTCATAAAAACTATCTGTAAAATAACATTTTAACAATAAAATTATATGAAGAATAAAAATTATATGAACAATAAAAATTAAATGAACAATGAAAGTCTATGACACCTTGAAAGTCAAAGAAGGGATTTTATACACATCTGAACGTTTCTTGATTCATATATGAATATTCCAACAATATCTCTCTTTTTTTTCACATTCCAATGAGAATGCGTATCCAAAATCCAGGGCAAAAAAGAACAGGTTTTGCTGACTGGCAAATTTGATCATCCTTTCTGTGTTGAGATACTGCTCAATTAAACCCAAATTCTATCTCTAGATTTCCAAAAAATTAAAATAAAATTGTATTTAAAAATCTTAAGATAAAAATTTAAAGTAACATAATTTCTTAAACTAATAGTATATCTTGTCAAAGTATCAGGAATATCTGTGTGTTCAAGAGACATGAAGTTTACAGAAGAAAGTATGTCTTGCTCACCAATTAAAATTATATGTCCAAAATATTATTGTTCCTAAATATTGTTCAAAGCTATATCTATAATTATTGCACAAGTATTACATGGGATCGATTTCAATGACCGACTTTATCCGATCGTTCGAACAGCTGACTCAAAAACTCTCGTTTTTTCATTAAGCAAAACTTTATAGTGTGGACGCTCTTCAAAGTTGTCCCTGCTCGTTTTCGTCGAATTCAGTGTTCGTGATTGATGAAAAGATTGATAGTGTAGACGGACCTTTAATGTACGTATCCATTTCGAAATTTCGTTTCAGTCCAACTGGGTGTCAAACTAGAATACAAGCCAGTGATAAGCTCCGATCTACAGCGGACTCAGCGGCACTGGGGCTGAGAGCTTCAAATACAAATGCCAGCATGAGAATGAATTATGAACCAAAATAAGGAGGCGGGTGTCTGGGAAGACCTTCGCAATGAAAGGAACTGTCATGGCAGGCAACGCCAAATGGACGCGGTGCAAGTTTGGTAGTTCGAAGTGACATTTAGTGTCGATGTTGCGTTAGGTCTGCAAAGCATATAATGGGGGCTTTCTCCTGGCGTTATTGTCGCCTTATGCAAGTGTCGTGATGGTTGCTTCGGAACAAGAGAGTGAAGGGGAAATGTGAGGACATGTTTCGGGAGGGGCATCGCGGAAGTGCTCTACACTTCTTCTTGCCTGTTGTGCAGGCATTTTAGATGAGCATCGCTCCAAATAACACCATTCTCAAGTTGGATTACCCTTTCACTTAATAATAATTTGGCCTTGTAAATTCATATTTCGTAAGCCTATCTAGGTTTCATACTAGCATGACTTGTATACATTCGAATGCAATTTTGCAGTGACTTTGCGTAAAGTTGGGTGAAGAACGACGAATGGTCAGTTTCACGGAAAATTTCACCGTTATAAACGGTGCCAGAGAATTTGAAAACAATTTTTTGACCTTTATATAGTTGTTACTTGGCCATTATTGAGGGCGTGCACGCAAGGTCACCTAGGCAGAACAGTAAGCCTGAGGTTCAGGCTGGGGGGCAATGGTCCGAAGGTTCAAATCCCGTAAAGCTCAAGGCAAAATAATTCGTCCATTGGCACGTGGAGTCAAAGAGAACAAGGGAGAGCTCCTCCCTTTGAGAAAACTTCCCTGCAATGGACTACTCTGTGTTGTTACAGAGGAAATGTTTGTGTACTTGTGCAGTGATGGAGAAAAGAGGAAGTTATGGGATGGGAGGTGGGAAATTGGCAGGGCTAGAGGAAGAAGGTAGAGCTGACCTCATTATTTTTCTATTTCAGAAAGGCCTTCAAAGTTATGAAGACGTGTATTTCAGCTATTTGTTAAGAAGTTGACACATAAGTCTTGTTAGAACATGTAGGTTCACAGTATGTATATTTTTTGCTTACAGTAATACAAATCTTATTCCGTGTTTTTCTTGTAAAGAGATAGAAAAGTCTCAAACATTCTGTTTCTCAGGCAGCCCCGTAATATTCTCATCAACATTGTATAGATGGATTTAGACACAATCTTTATTGGCTTCGTGAAAACTAGCAACGTACAGAGAATTTTCAGGTGCGCTATTTTGAAACATAATGTGCGATTTCATCAGGACTACTAGACTCGTCCGTGAGAGCTTGAGAATAAAGGCAGGGTCTTCATATCCTAATAACGTAGAGCAGCAGTTTTTAAACTGTGCCCACACACACTCCCCTTCTTCACTTGTCTGCTTCAAGCTCAAGCGTTTTCATCAGGGAGACTAAGTACTCGCATGTAATGAGGAATTCCTGAATAATAATTTCAATGAATTATGCTTTATTGAAATGAACTGCAAGGTTTTCTTGATTTCTTGGCTCTCGCCTTGTGCTGGGACACGCTGAGGGCTTCAAGAGGAGAATTCCACGCATGCTTAGCAATCCACGCACAAGTGAACTTTAGCTTCAGTTCCGTGCTTACAAAAGTTGACAAATGAAGCTACTGAACTGCACACACCCACACACGTGTGCGTCTGGTCTTCATACTCATGTTTGTGGTCATACTTTACATATTGGTTGTCATACTCGTCATGTTTGTAGTCATACGCGTCATGTAGGATGTCATACTCGTTATGTTGGATGTCATACTCGTCATGTTGGATGTCATACTCGTTATGTTGGATGTCATACTCGTCATGTTAGTTGTCATACTCGCCATGTTGGTTGTCATACTCGTCATGTTGGATATCATACTCGTCCTGTTGGTTGTCATACGCGTCATATTGGTTGTCATACTCGTCATGTTGGTTGTCATATTTATGTTGGTTGTGATACGCGTCATGTTGGTTGCCCTGTTCGTCATGTTGGTTGCCCTGCTCGTCATGTTGGTTGCCCTGCTCGTCATGTTGGTTGCCCTGCTCGTCATGTTGGTTGCCCTGTTCGTCATGTTGGTTGTCAAACTCATACTGGTTGTCATACGCGGCTTGTGATACTCGTACTGGTTGTCATACGCGGCTTGTGATACTCGTACTGGTTGTCATACGCGGCTTGTGATACTCATACTGGTTGCCATACGCGGGTTGTGATACTCATACTGGTTGCCATACGCGGGTTGTGATACTCGTACTGGTTGTCATATTTCTGATGTCATCGTAGGAGCGCTGGTGCAGTGACCCAAAGTATGAAGGAAATATCGTACTCGCAAAAACTCATCTTCAATTTGATTTGAGTTCCAAAATCGCTGTATAACTAAAATATCGTGTTTAGAAGATTTAGAACTGGTTAAATTTTTTTGGATTCTGAAAAATGCCAATTACTGCACTCAAACAGCTCTATCAGCAGGGATGTGGAAATTCAATAATAAAAAAGAAAATATTGATTGAATAAAAATATTCAATCCTTTGACTGCAACGCTTGAATTTTTAGAAAGACCAACTCTGACTCCGAATCTTTCGCAGTAATTTTTACCCGACTCCGATTCTTTTCGACTCTAGAGCCCTGGTATTCCAGGTGAGCGAGCACAGCTTACTATGCAGCTCAGTGTGCTCTGAGCAGCACATTCTCTGACAGGGCTGTGAAAAAGGCAGCTTCAAAACGTGCTTCAGCCCTCGGTCCCAAAGGAACAAACGAATGGCTCAAAATGTGACTACAAAAATCTACAGAATTTTTGAAATCGTGTTTGCTCCTGGAGGAAAACCCATCTCTCGTTCTCTTCCTCCTACCGCTCATAAAAATAATCGAAGAGTGCAGTGCATAGAACTGTCGTCTTCGTATTCATGATACTAATGGAAAAATCAAATAAATGAATCTTATGTCATCGAATGGTTGATAACGTTTTAAGGAAGTAGAAAAGAAAGGAAAGTTAAGTTTTATACGAATTAGAGTCTTTTCATAATCATTTACGAGTATACTTTTGTCTTCCTCTTAACTGAGTCAGTTGTGGTATCTGTAAGTTGACTCAGCGGCCGACTAGTATAGTACAATGGCAACTATAGTACTGTTATCGAAGTGGCTAGATTTCAAAAGTTCAAGCCAATAAAATTTCCCTTTTAACCTCGATTTAAAATAGGTCACGTTCAATTTAAAATAAATCATAATAAATTCAATATAAGTCAAGTTCAATTTAAAACAAGTCAGGTTCAATTTAGAAAAAGTCAAATTCAATTTAAAATAAAGCTATTTAAATTTAAAATAACTTTACTTATCCATTACTAACCAATTATTACCCACTTAGCTGAAATAAAGGATTTTTAGTCCCCGTGCACGCACTCCAACACGTGTCCTGCGGACTTGTGATGGTCGCAGCGATAAATTACACTAATGCTCGTGCCCTTGAGGTGTTCAGGGCACGTCTGAAGCATGTCCGACCATCTGGACACCGCGAAATGAAACTTCCCTGACTTGGGTGATGAGTAAAGTGTTCACAAAATTAGAGTCACAACGAAGCTATTGAGAATAAAATATTTAAAGGATTTTTGGTTTCCTTGATGCCACACATAAGTTCATTTTGAGAATTTGATGTAATTTTATCTGAAAGTTATTCTTAAGTGCCAATGCAACGTAAGTTTTTAGTCAGCATTTAAGCAGAGAAAGCTCTATTGCTATTTCTATTTGTTCTGGTGCCGGTATGGATACTCTTCTCATCTGAATAGAATATTTTCCATTATAGGTACTGGTTCCTTCTATTTTACTAGTAGAGCCTTTGCATGTCATCAAATACATTTCCCAGTCGAACGAAGTACAAGCATGCGAGTCGAAAAAGCATCCTTCAGTTGTTATGTTAACGCTAGAAGGATCGAAAACTTCCGCATTTGTGGGATGCAAACTTGCGATCTAAAGATAACGTGACCATGGAAGTCCATGCAATGAAGAAGTCGTTAAATGTACGTTCACTCACCGAAAATTATCGAATTTTACAGGGTTACTGAATTCTTTATCAATTGACTGAATTGTTCATTTTATACTTATTACTTAGTCAACCGCCCTGGAATGGAGCATGAAAAGCTTATCAATTTGTTTATGCACAATCAAGCTTTGGTTTAACTTCTTTCACATGATTCCTACAGCAGCAATTTACAAGTTAGGAGTAGAATTGTTCGAAGAAGGTCTACAAGAAAGCATGGACAAACTTTTCTCGTCCTTAAACGGAGCTCGTAGAAATCACAGTCGTTTCAAAGTCAGAGAAGCATGCGTTGTTTTCCTTGCCTGTTTTCAGTGACCTTCATCAGAATCACAATTATTTCGTCTCAAAATAGCAAGCGTTTTTCCCCGTGTTTTTGGCAGCACGCACGCATTCCCTGCTTCCTCGGTAGCGGAAGCGCTGCATGCGTAAATTGATTATGTAGCGTGGGCTGGAGCACCGGCGTGCAAACTCGGCTTCGTGGTACAACAAGGTCAGCACTGCTAGTCCTTTCTCATGATGTTGCTGCAATTCGTAGTCAAGTTGAAAATAGTATTTGAAATGTTTCTCATTCTGTTGAAATACTATTAACTCTTTGTTGTTTGAAACAAAATTTTATATATTTTTTTATAAATTTTACGTTCTATTCAAACTGACCCATTAGAGTCCATTAACGATTTTCTACCTCACCAAATATATTGAAAGAAGTTTAGATCTGTATTGTAACTGAAAGTCGTACAAAAATGGAGCCTAGCTATTGTAATAACATCTGTATATCCATTGAAAGTATGATTATGAATTCACGTTGTCACTATATCATATTTCAAAAATAAATGATTCTGAAAACATCTTTTTTGGTTGGAATGAAACGGATTTAGAATTACTTCTTTGATAAACAACGTTTTGTATAATATCCAAGGTTTTAGAAAATTTTCTAAATTGTTGCCTGCCAACTTGTGAAACAATTGATCGATTGGTCACAAATGAAACCTTTATATGAAACCTTTATATCGTGTCTGCTTTTTGTACTCTTAGAAAACCAAAAACAAACCACTCAAATAATGTCTTTATTCTCTAATTGGTCCTTTACGATGCACTAAATTCAATTTATAGAATTATTGAAGAAATATTGAGACGTTGATGTGAGGTTTCGAGGCATGACTTGGCTGTGCCTTGCCTCATCCTGCAGACAACACACGGCACTGACGAGGTGCGACACGTAGCTGACACTCACAAGCAAATTACAGATTCAAAATTTGAGTCTCGAATAATGTAGCACTCAGAGTATTTTATCAAATAAGTTACATTGTTAGAAAACTTTCTTAACAAGATCAATGGATTCAAATAAATTAGTTCTTGGGAATTGCTTATTATCTACGCCGTAAATCAAGTTCTGGAAAAAAGTCTGGATATGAGCTGGAGGTTGAAGTTATTATCTGGAAACTGCATTCGTTTAAAAATCTGGTGTTCCAACGCCAAATAGAAGTATCTGTTGTACACGTCCGAGGCGAATTTTTTTCGCTGTATTGCAAGGTTGCAATGCACTACATATTCATGACGATGAACAAGCCTTGTGTCCAGAGGACTGCATCAAACATACAGAAACAACCATCAGGAAGACACGGGTGTGTCAGCCGTGATAATATCTTAAGTGCAGTGCAGTGAGAGGAAAAATAATGGGAATCAGCAACTCGCCCTCCTCTTTGGTTCTTATAACTATTTTTATTGGCCGTCCATAAATGATATATTAGCTCACCTAACTAAACGATCAGTTGTCCATCAGTGCCTCGTTTGCTAACATGACAGTGGGAGGCTCGTTGATTACTTCCCATCATCGTGCGTGATGCTGCGTGTTGGAACTGGTGGTCACTACCGTGGTGGTGTAACTGGTGGTCACTACCGTGGTGGTGTAACTGGTGATCACTACCGTGGTAGTGTAACTGGAGATCACTACCGTGGTGGTGTAACTGGTGATCACTACCGTGGTAGTGTAACTGGTGATCACTACCGTGGTGGTGTAACTGGTGATCACTACCGTGGTGGTGTAATTGGTGGTCACTACCGTGGTGGTGTAACTGGTGATCACTACCGTGGTGTTGGAAATGGTGATCACTACCGTGGTGGTGTAATTGGTGGTCACTGCCGTGGTGGTGTAACTGGTGATCACTACCGTGCTGGTGTGACTGGTGATCACTACCGTGGTGGTGTAACTGGTGATCACAACCGTGGTGGTGTAACTGGTGATCACTATCGTGGTGGTGTAACCTACTACTAATTCCAGCCTCTAATTTATTGTATTTTGCAAGCATGATCATTAAACACTTTCAGAATAGAAAAATGAATCACAACAATTATCTGGAAACTCAGGAAACTACACGCCTCTCATTTTTACCTTGATTTTACCGAGCTCAAGACAAGATCGTTCGTCAAAAGTGAAAAAATTATCTACTTTCTGTCAAAAATAATTTTTTTCTTACGAAGTCTCCAGCCAATATTTCAGTGAAGTAGTTTATAATTTTGAAGTAACATTTACTGAGGGATGGGCGGAGGAAAAATTTCTCTTCCAGCATGTGAGTCAGAACACGTACACCTAAAGAAGATTGGTTCTTTTATTGCCTATTTAGTTTCCGACAGCCCGTGAAACAGAGAACAATCTGCTCCTCGTAGTTACTCGTACCGAGCTTAGCAAAATGATCTCACACATATGTAGGTTTCATCAAGGCGGAATAAAGAAAAAACAAAAATGCGTTTTCATCTTCGAAATGCACGTATAATTGCACTGTTTTGTTTCTTCTCTACTTCTTGTTTTCACATTTTTTGTGCCTGATTCTAAATCTCTTTTACTAAACTTATAAATGTGTGAGACTTTTTTAACGCAACCTGTAGGAGCACAACTTGCAGTGTACACTTGTGCCACCTGAAGACGAACTAAACGAAGTGAAGTGAAATTCCCGTTATAGGAACAACCAAAGTACATCCATCTTACTCCTAACTTTAGACTTATTTTTTAGGTAGTAACCCAAGAATGGACCATTCGGCTCGTTCCTGTGGTCCTATGATATTCTATTCTTAATTATGCAAGAAACGGAAGTGTTGGAAACAATCCATTATATTATTGTTATGTTATCGGTCGAGGTCACAAAACAGGTTTGGCGTTAGAGGATGCCACTCCGACAGTACACGCACAGGATGCTTGAGGATTGTCTTCATCAGCTCCCCCCCGTCGTCACACTTATCATATACAAAGAAGCATTCATACAACAATCAAAACCTTCACCAAATAGGGATTGCAAGAATCGAAAATTACGTCACTCGTTCTTTTGCAGTGCGTTGTTTACTTCTTCTTATTTCATCTGAAAATATCTTTATAAACGAAAGTAAAAAATTATCAGCTCAAAGGAAATTTTTTAGTTCTTGTGAAGTTGATTTACGAATTTTGTGTCATTTTAAGAGCCATAGTAGAATGCTTTTGACACCGTTGTTGACACATAGCGGGTGAATTTTGATATGCACGGACATATAACATATATAACATATACGGCATGGGACTTCGGTATTGAACCAAGAATGGGCCAAACGGCTCGTTCCTATTGCCTTATTCTATTCTTTTCTATATATACATATATATATATATATATATATATATATATATATATATATATATATATATATATATATATACATATATATATATATATATCATTACTTATGTGTTCGTAACTAGAGCCGTACTATAAAAAATTGTTTAACACTCGTGTTATTTTCAATTCAGAAACTTATCTTTTATACCTAATGATGAACGTCTTTTTTAGCAACAAAGTATTTACACGAACTATAATTTTTGCAATCCTTAATACGGGGTACAGCAACATATTTTCCTTTTTTTCAAAGAACAGCGCTTTGAAAAAAAAAGTTATGTTGCTACTCCCTGTACAGTCAGATTGTTGCGTATCATGAATTTTGATCTGATACATACACTCTGCGTGTATGATCGTGTATGGCCGGCGGCAGGATGGATTCATCATCACGCGATGCAAGTCTCAACAGTTCTGTTTACTGAATCTTGTTTTTAAGTTTCGTTCCTGTCGACCTTAGGGAACAGGAACTCCTTAACCGCCGTCCGAGAACATCGTTAAGGCAGTTTTGTTTCCGCTGTATTTTTCCCATACTCTCAAGTTACTCGCAACTAAATGCATCAATATTTTGCTCTTGGCACTATTTTACAAAAAAGGAGAAGAAATTAAGACATTTATAACACAAACATTTTATTAGCTAAAATTCACAAAGACCGGTCAAAAAAATGAACGTTTTGACCGGAAAAGTAATTTTCAACGCCTGGAAAATTCAAATACATTACAAGCAATCGGTACACTAAACAAGGGAAGATTTCAGTACATAAGTATTTAATCAGTTTATTCTTTTATTTGCTTAAATGCTTCTTTGCTTGAGTTATCAATTACTTATAATTTTTTTGATTTTTTTAGACGTTGAAAATGACTTCTACAGTTAAAACATTATTTTTTTTGTAAGATTTCCACCGTTTATGGTGAATTTTAACAAATTCAATATTGAGGTTACAAGTGAATTTTTTGCTCTTTTTTGTAGCACTGTCACATCCACGGAAGGCAGTTATTACGTAAATTTTGAGGCAGCCACCAATGATCGAACAGGCATAAAAAACAGCAAGAGTCGCACACCTGTTATTTCAAATGGACAGGCCACCTGAAACTGTTTGGTTAACAACCGTTGTTGATTAGCTTCAGATTATATAATTATAGTTTAGGAGGTATATTTGGGAATACATCCAGGAAAAATCTACTCAGATCCACGAAAATACTTCTACTTGGATACACGAAAATACGTCTGTTAGGATACACGAACATACGCCTACTTGGAAGCACTAAAGGACATCCGAGCATGAGAGGTTTACCGGTAGGTCTTACCATAGAAACTGATATTCTGTGATGATCACGATATGCACTGAAGTATTCAAGTAGATCTTACGGACATATGCTCTGAAGAGGTCTATGATACTTTGAAATACTAGGGAAAGTACGGAAATTCCATGTTTACATACTCGGAAATACGCACTGCATTCGGGCTGGACATGCCTAGACGAAACACGGAAATAAGTGCAGGAGATTTCTCCATAGAAATACATGCGGAAATTGTAGAGGCAGCGCCACAGCAACATTAACTCATGATCTGCCCATGGATGTTTCTCTCGGGCGCAGATGAAGACATGAAAACGAGATGATTTTCTTCAGTACTGTTTTAGTGCTAGTGACCAAGACTATCCATAGTCTTATTTGTACCTTAGCACTAAGTACTGTTGTATTATGCCACTGACCAAACCAGTCCGTAGTCTTATTTGTGTCTTACCAGAAGTATCATTGAGCTAGCGGCCAAATCTGTTCATTGTCTCCTCCTTATCTAGACACAAGTGGCCAATACATTAGTGTCTCTTACCCAAGACAGCTTATCGTTTCGGTTTGTTCAATATCGATTAAATATTGTTAAGTCAAGAGGAGGATACGAAATCTTTGACAGTAGATTAACTTACATACGTGGCTTAACACAAATTGAACTTACCAAGTATAGTAAGATATCAGAAAAGAATATTTGGATCCTGAACAGATTCCCTCCAGATATGACAATTTTGCAAGCATACAACACTTAGACCACCGCGTCAGAAATTAAAGCGCAATTAACTTCGATTGGTAATGGATATTAATATAGTCAATTTAACAGAAATGAAACATTTGTTATGATAGTTCGCACTTAGTCAGTTTTTGCATTATCTTTCCAGTATCGCAATTCTAAACATGGATCCTAGGTAAACATGTATAACATCCTCAATGATTTTGCTCTTGAACATGTACGCATGTTACAAAATGATGTTCTCTCCTTTTATAGCACATCTAATGTGTATTTTCTTCGCATACGACGGGGATGTTTTCCAAGAATCGAATGGAGCGCCCTTGGCAGTCTTAGCAAGTAAAAAAGAGGAAAAGCAGTTCATGGTGCGATCTATCTGGAGCTCAGTAATAAAGGTCATTCTTTTACAATTAGATGGGAAGAATCAGGAACTACCAGAAATAAATTTCAATGGCAAATGACGCGATGTACTGGAGCAATATTGCAGAGAGTACAGAGTTTTAATGTTTTCCAGTACTTGGATGCTGTCATAAGAAATGCATGCTGGTGATTTATTTGGGCTTCAACAATGAACTCAGAACATCATTTGAAATTACTGAAATGAAATCCTCTGAGCTACATTCACAAAAAGGAAACCTGGACAAGTTTGCCTTGAGTTTGAGTCATGGAACTGCAGGATACGATCATAGTTAGCATCTAGTGTTTTTTTGTTGACCGACGATTAAATAATTTTTTATTTTTCTCACACAAAATGTATTGGAAAAACTAAGTGAATTAATTTGATTTGTGATTTACTAACTCCCAATGTAAATTCATTTTGCGCAAAAAAATCGAAATGATACGATGCAGAGCAAATAAATTGAAATGCTGATTTTGTAACGTTTGGTATGCCAATGGAGGGACTAAATTAGGATGAGAACAAATATAATGAGGTAAAAATTAAAGTGAAGACTAATATTAAAAGGAGAACCTTAAAGTTAGGAAAAATGTAATGGGGAATAAATCAGGGTCTGGAAAAATATAATAGGGATAAAAATTAGGGTGATGACAAATATTAGAGGGATAGAAATTAAGGTGATCACAAATATAAGAGGTTAGCAATTAGGATACAAACAAATATAATGGGGATGGAAATCAAAATCATCTCAGACGAGGCGAAAAAATATGTCAAGCATAATAATTACGTGAAGATAAAAGTGTAGATAAGTGAGTAGTACGTGTAGGAAATAGAGGCACTTCTATCAGCGCAACTGTCCTGCAATGAAAGGAATGCAGAAAAAACAGTTTTTCAGTTCTTTCGTCCCTGTTCTTAACACTTTACTGACCACGTTTTTCCCGAAATAAATGTAACACAACCACACGCTGTTCATTGGCTGATCCTACTGCCGGCAGCGTCTAAACAAGCAGAACCATAACATGTTCTGAGAGTTCTATAACTATTGAGTGCAGCGTTCGGTTGATAAACATCCTATGTTTTGTTTTAGCACACTTTTCGAAAGAGAACTTCACAGTCAATTTGAACGGTAACGGGTTAACGTCACACTCTAATACAATCGCTAGATCTCTACAATTCTATGACTTCCATACTAAATCTTTACAATTCTATAACTTTCAGGCTAAATATCTACAACTCTATGACTTTTAAGCTAGATATTTATAACTCTATAACTTTCAAGCTAGATATTTACAACTCTATGACTTTCAAGTTAGATATTTATAACTCTATGACTTTCAAGCTAGATATTTACAACTCTATGACTTTTAAGCTAGATATTTATAACTCTATGACTTTCAAGCTAGATATTTACAACTCTATGACTTTCAAGCTAGATATTACCACTATGACTTTCAAGCTAGATATTACCACTATGACTTTCAAGTTAGATATTTATAACTCTATGACTTTCAAGCTAGATATTTACAACTCTATGACTTTCAAGCTAGATATTTACAACTCTATGACTTTCAAGCTAGATATTACCACTATGACTTTCAAGCTAGATATTACCACTATGACTTTCAAGTTAGATATTTATAACTCTATGACTTTCAAGCTAGATATTTACAACTCAATGACTTTCAAGTTAGACTTTGCTAGGCTCACGGAGACCGTCTGGATCTCGTGTCAGGCATCAACACGAGTACTGCTGTCTCCGACGCTGGTAACACAGGCACAAACAGAGGCTCCGACAGTCACTATGTTCATATGTTTTATGAAAAGAACAGTTTCCATGTGGAAAACGGCTAGTAAATATGGGGATAATTATAAACAACATCCCTACAAGATCTCAAGGTTGGCGTTTACATCTTTGTATCTCCTGTATTCTATATTGGAACATGTCTGCCAACAAAAATATAAGTAAAGCGACCCTTTCCGAGCACCTTGTGTATAATTATTGTGTGAAGTAAATGCATATATTTTAAGATTTATTGTAAGCAAAGAATATACATTACGCTGTACACTATGAATACACTGATGTTCCTTTTCTTCATCGATGTACATTACGAATACACCGATGGTTCGAACTAGAGATAATTTCGGCTGTAAGAACAAGAACAAGTAACGTGTAATCTTGTAATTTGTTTTATGTATTCTGATGATTCAAGCGTTTAAAAGCCATTGCTATTGTAAAGTAATGTGAAGACTGTTTGTGACTCGCTGGAATTGATCGTGTAAGATGGTCTTACCATGCTACATCTAATAAACTACAAAGCATCTCAGAAATACTATATATTACATGCCTAGAATATGAACGCCTAAAGCTATTTAATATATTTTATGAGACCCAGTGAAGTAACATAGCAACCATATCATGTTCAGTGCGAGATAGTTCTATTGTTAATTAATTGATAAAATAAAATTACTAGACACGCACGAAAGTAGTGCCTAACTTGTTTCGGCGGCCTGACTAACAGCCCTGGTACCTTCAGGCCACCATAAACACAAAGTTGTCTATAATTATATTCCTAGGGAAGAAAAATGAAGTATTTCTGTAACATGAGACAGCTGCTACGTTGCGTTCAGGGTTCCGTGTGAGGACCGTATGCGCAATTTTAGAATAAAACTTAGCACCAAATAATAGTGTCTGAATTTTGCTTCATTTTAGAAAATGATGCAGCGATGTATTCGAAATTTCTTATTTCAATTACACCCTGGCGTGTAATTCCACAGGCACCTGTCTGCTGAGCATGACACAAACTGCGCAGTGCAGAACACACCGACCTTCATTGAAGAAAATCTGTCCAGAACTGCTACGCCCTCGTTTTGTTATGAAAGACAGAGGTGTTAAAATGTGCTACGGTCATAGAATACGTGGGAGAAGCAAACTTTTCTGTATTTTACGTGTGTATAAAAGTTAATATGAATTAAACATCTGGTATTTCAATGATCACCTGTGTACAAGAAACTTATTGTTTGAAGACGTCAATTGTCTCTATGTCTGACATGTATACAAGGAGCCTATATGTAGAAGAAACCAATTGCAGCATCTTTTTCTTAGACGTGTGTACGAGAAACCTTTGTGTAGAAGTCAATTATCTGTATGTTAGACAGTGTGTATGCCATCAATACGATAAAGAAGCCAAAAATTTCTGTTTCGAAATACGAAGTCAAAATATAACGAGCAGTTGGCAGCTGTGTGTAAGAATTACTTCTGTGTTTGAGCACATGATGCTAACGCGGAGTAAGCCGTACAATCTATTTTATAACTTTTAACTTGGCTCTTGGAGGCAATCGTACAAACATCAATGAGCAAAAAGAAATGAAAAATAAACAATGAGCACAAACGAGCCCAAGAAATTTCAACATAATATTGAAAACAAACCAATATGTTCAAATTAGCAACACAAGGAGCTTAAAAGAATTTAATTATGCAATTCATTTCAGTATGGAAGTCAATCCAATGAGTGCACGTCAGCAATACAAGGAGTTTAAAAGAATTTAATTATGTAATTCATTTCAGTATGGAAGTCAATCCAATGAGTGCACGTCAGCAACACAATTAGCCTAAAAGAATTTAATTATGTAATTCATTTCAGTATTGATGTCAATCCAATGAGTGCGCGTCAGCAACACAAGGAGCTTGAAAGAATTAACCCAGTAATGAAGATAATAAAGCCACCGCAGAGTGGGTCTCAGCACAGTTAGATATTCCAATGGAAGTGTGTAATTTGAGAGGTGCACCACACCAGCGCTGCACCAGACTTCTCTGTGACTTGCGTGCTGGAAACAAGGTCATGAGCAAGCATTACGAGAAGCGTATGTTCGAAGACACGCTCTCATGTTCATGCACGGGCCGATGAACATGAGCGCCGCCTTCATCACGCGGCCAACGAAGAGCAGGAAATGAACTTGCCATCTCTGGAGGGTAGCTTTTCCAGACCCTCTTATGAACTGGACATCTCTGGAGGGCAGCTTTTCCAGACCCCCTTATGAACTGGACATCTCTGGAGGGCAGCTTTTCCAGACCCTCTCATGAACTGGACATCTCTGGAGGGCAGCTTTTCCAGACCCTCTTATGAACTGGACATTTCTGGAGGGTAGCTTTTCTAGACCCTCTTAAGGTCCAGCCACCTTCGATGGCTAGAGTTCATCTTATTTTTTCTATGGCTGAAGCAAACATTATACCTTCTATGGCTGGAGTAACCCCAGCGTTAGAAGTCCCTACATATTTATGTATCCCATCCCACTATTCCACTATATAATAATACACAGTTTGTTGCGTGCGTGCTTGGTCTGTCTCTCTGTTACGCTCATGAGGATTTATCATAGATAGGAGAAAATTCGCTAGGGTATGCATGTATTGTAACCATTATATTGTGGATACCAAAGGGACATCCTTCAATGCGAACACTCCTTCGCAAAGCCCGCGTCCTCTGGCAAATCAAACGAAAATTCAGTAAAAAACAGGTGAACTTTTTGCACTTGTGAGTCTACTAGTAAATATGGTATTTATTACTGTCATCTGTTGAGCTGCTGGGACGTTTTGGGGATAAAAATCCGTTGATTGTAATACAAGAGACAAAGCTGGCAGTAGTGATGTAAAGCTGGCAGTAGTGATGTAATGCTGGCAGTAGTGATGTAAAGCTGGCAGTAGTGATGTAATGCTGGCAGTAGTGATGTAAAGCTGGCAGTACTGATGTAAAGCTGGCAGTAGTGATGTAAAGCTGGCAGTAGTGATGTAAAGCTGGCATTGTAATATCATATAAAGCTATCAGGAGTAATATAAAGCTCTCAATAGTAATATAAAGCTAGCAGTTGTCCTCAGTGTAGCTCTAAGAACTGAATATGCACTCAAGTCTTCCTTACTTGTCACGTTCGCAAGGCGTGCTGACATCGAGAATAAGGTAAAATATCGTAATTAATCATACGCATAATGCCGGCATACTGTGATGCAGCAGGATTATTCAAGAGACAATTACTCATCAGCAGGATTATTCAATAGACAATTACTCATCATTACTTCAGGTACGTTAATGCAGCACGTGGGACGGAGACGTGGCAACCAGCACGCGATTTGTAGTTTCCAAGCTCCTCAAGCCAGCGAGGCTGTGCGTGTCCTAGCGCTAGTTGCCTCGAGCTCGCAGTGTGATGTTGTGACATGTTAGCGAACATACGTCATCAATGGTGTCATGTTCACCACCACGTGTTTGTTCATATATTGCTAAAATTAACAAAGCTACTTCACAAATGACCAGGTCATAAAGGTGTTCAAGCGTACACTCTGCCTAGCGACAACAAGACTCCAGAAACGAGAGTACTGAGAAGCCTTACCTTCCAGTACTAAAATACTCGTCTTTTAAAATACTGTATTCCTGAGTACAGACAAAAAGGGGTTTTGTGCACTTGAATGTTAAATATTTGAAGTTTTAACTTATGAGTTCGAAGCTCAGAGGAATTCCATACTGAATGCTCAGGCACGTCAGTGTTGTAACAGTTGAATGTTGTAACAGTTCAATGTTATAATAGTTGTATGTTGTAACAGTTGTATGTCATAATAGTGCAACAGTTGTATGTTGTCACAGTTGTATGTTATAACAATTGTATGTTGTTACAGTTGTATGTTGTAACAGTTGTATATTGTAACAGTTGTATGTTGTTACAACAGTTTACAATGCGTACATTACTACACAAATTTTGACCCTGTTCATTGTTGAAATGCTTGACTTGAACGCACCAGGGACTAGGAATGTTCCTAAAGCCAGTCATTTTGTTGTCGTTTAGCATTAGGCATACCATGATGATAATGCAAAACGTATGATTGCCCGTATTATTGCACCTATCATTGCCCGTATTATTGCCCATATCATTCCCCGTATTATTGTCCGTATGATTGCCCGTATTATTGCTCATACCATTATCCGTATTACTGTCCTTATATGTACGCTATAACAATGTATGCATCATTGCCACAGTAATTGTTCCAACCATTATGTTATTGTTCTTGTTTCATATTACTTACATTGCTTCTATCCAATGATTAATGCGGTTGATATTGCATCGTCGTCCATCAAATATTGACAGTACATTGGTTATTGCATGCACCTGTGTCGTATGGACGATATCCTACCAGTTGTCACAACAATTGCTCAGAGGAGTTCTTGTCAAACTATTTAT
This sequence comes from Trinorchestia longiramus, assembly GCA_006783055.1. Taxonomy (NCBI): domain Eukaryota; kingdom Metazoa; phylum Arthropoda; class Malacostraca; order Amphipoda; family Talitridae; genus Trinorchestia; species Trinorchestia longiramus. Next base: position 253,393 of record VCRD01000238.1, read on the forward strand.
CAGTACGCTTCTGTCCCTTCAATTATGCTTAATAATATGTCCATGCTCACATAATGCATCGCCTAGTGTCTGATCTCAAACTTTTTTAGAATATTTTTTATCAGTTTCAAAAATCCATTACATAAGCCGGTACACAGAGACAGAAGTTTATTGATGTTAGAACAATAAAGTCTTAACAGATGAAGCAAACTTGGGCGTCCACATTAGGTCGATGACTTGTAAGGAATACTGTACATAAAATTGTGCTCTAAACTATCCTAAATGTACACTTGACTGATTAATTGATACATTTTTCGGATATGAGAGAAAAGGGTATGAGTGATTGCATGAAAGTGAGTCCAATACACTTGTACGCTTAAAATGAACTCAAAATTACTAAAATTTTCCAAAAATAAAACTAATAAAAAATTTACTCAAATTGAGACCAGGCTGCGCAGTGATATTTTTAATAATGCATGCGGCTTGTGTAGGGTTAAATTGTCGTCGTAAGACCAGTTAGGGAGCGCAGAGGCAAAAATATTCAAATCTGTCGCCTCTTCATTTCTTGCCAAGGCTTCTGCTATATTGTAGTGCTAATTGGTCGATTTCCAGTATACGGAGGCAATAACACAAGCAACACACATGTGTGTGAGTCTTTATGCCGACGCATACAGGGCTTGGACTAAAGTTAAGACTCGTCCAAATCAAGTTCAGGTGGTAACAATTTCAAAACACGCATTTGTCACTCACGCGTGACAACCGTCATACACGAGCGACTGATAAAAGGAAGAGGGTGTGGTCGTGTCCGACCCGCACGTAGAAAAATTACAACGAAGAACCGTTAGCTTCTGATGAAAAAGGCTACACAATCTCTCCACTACGCACACACTGGTAAATTATCTCTTGACCATTTAGGTACAAATCGATGGGTAGGTGACTACGCACACAGATGTAAATTATCTCGATATTATTTAAGTACAAATCAATGTTTATGCTCACTAAAAACACAGGTTAATCAGCTATTTAGGTACAAATTCATGTGTAGTTCACTACACACACAGCTGTAAATTATCTCTTCACTATTTTAGTATAAATATGCAGATGCTTTCGCATTTGCTTATTTTTCGATCGAAAGAAAGCATTTGATACGGTGAACCAGGACATATTGCTGGCGAAATTAAATTTTTATGGTATTAGAGGATGTGTAAATAAGGTGATTAACAGTTGTCTTTCACACAGATACCAGTATGCAATCTGTAATTCAGCTCAGTCCAAAGTTTTACCCGCGAGAGTTGGCGTTCCGCAGAGTTCAGTGCTAGGCCCGCGTCTTTTCAGTAATTTTATCAATGATATTGCTGTGATGAGCTCGGCTGAAGTCATTCTCTTCGCAAACAATACGGTTTTTTATGTGAGCTCTTTCCCACTTACAGATGCTGTCGATAAAATAAACAATTTAATTATGAATCTTAGCCGGTGGCTCATTACAAACAAACTAACGGACCACGCTGAGAAGATAAATTAATGTCATTTTCATCCAGGCCCCAACCTCTACTCTTACCTACTATTACTTTTAATGGTAAACTCCTCGAGTGGCTAAAATCTTTTAAGTATCTGGGGGTAATTTTAGATGATAATTTGATGTTTACGGAGCGAGTAACTGCAGTTTCTAATAAACTTAATATGTGTTGTGGACTTAATTAGTCGGTTTCTAGATTCTTACCGCTAGACACTCTGAAAACATTGTACTATTCTTTTCCCTACAGTCATTTTATAAATTATGTTGTATTGTGGGGAGGTGCACCTACGGCACACAAAAATAAATTAAAAATAATCTTGAATAAGATCATTCTAATTATTTGAAGGTAGAAGTTTCATTATAACAGCGTTACAGTTCATACCATAGATATTTATAAAGACTTGGAAACATTTTCGTTTAAGTTTGTGTACCAATATTTTCTTATTAAATTCATTCACTCACCTAAATATTCCCCGTGTAATATATTTGGACGATATTTTGTGGCTTATTTATGTACGCACACACAACACTCGTTATAAAGTGTTTAATTTGCCGCCAGTTAGACTAGATATAGAGAAGCAATTTACGGTGTTGCAAGCAATAAACGTTTTTAATTCACTTCCTGTTGAACTACAAGAAAAGATGAATGAACAGCTATTTCGTTCCAGATACAAAGACTATGTAATGCGTGAACTATTGTATTATAAGTTAAATATCTTGCGCTGATGTCCTATGTACTTGAATAAAATTAGGTTTTAAATTTTTACTGCAGCTATGCTTACAAATGTTGTACTCTTTTGTTTTTATGAAGGCTTGACCTCAATGTATTATATTACGATGTATCGTTAGATAAATTATTTTCTTATATGGCATTGAGATTTGTGTGTCCTCAAATTTTTTACGGAGTCATCATATAGGGGAGGGACACTGTGGATGCAGACCAATTGAGTTGAACTCAAACTGAGGTATTTGGGCGAAGAAATAATCGCCTTCTTAATTTCTCTAGGTTTTAAACTCCTGCCAGTTGCATAGTTTGAATATTTTGTTTTTTATTCGACTGACATGATAAACATATACGTGTATTTTTAATTCATGTACAATTTTATTCTGGAAAATTATTTTAATCCAATTTGAAGGAAACGCCTGATAAGCCTTTACCTTTCAATAGGCTTACTGTCGACTTGATCAAGGTTAGACTTTCGAATTCAGGATGTTTTAGGCCTTTGAGAAATGCAGCATATATAAATTAAAATATGTAAGTTAAGACGTACAGTATGTGTGACACAAATATATATTTTTTAGGTTCATTACTAACTTGTTAGCGAAATGAAATAGCAATTGAATTGAGTTCTCGTTTTTTTAACGATATGAGGCATCATGAGTTTGTATGCTTTCTTCTTTTTGATTCTACGTATATTTCCAAGTACGGTTAGCTAAGCCACTCTATTTCACAAGTTCTACAGTCATATAATTTATCTCGCAATTCTGTGCAAAAACATTGTTCATGAAAAGCTTGATTTGAGCACTGAAGCTCTTATGAAATTTCTCTGAAATAATTTATGATTCATTGTTCAGAAGAGAATGAAGTATTTTCCCTTGTGTTTGTAAGTCTTTGTGAACTTTGGCGGACAACCACACGTGCTTCAATACAGAACACACTACACTAACGAACACATCAGTCGGGTCACGAAAATTTTAGCCTGTAACAATTATAGAAGAAATCAAATGTGGAGATCAATTCAAAATTCCTTTGTGTACAAGATATATGTACACTTCATTGTACAATGCATATATACGTTTCCTTCTGTACAATACACATGTACGTTCCCTCCTGTACAATACACACGTACACTTTATTGAACAATCCATCTGTATGGTCCCTCTCGTACAATGCACGTGTATTCCCTACTCCAAGAGTTCTCTATCTCCTAGATACACTTCAATATAAGAAGAACGTTCTGAAATTGCCATCATTCCGATAGTGTTTTCTCTATACCATGAAATTCCTGATTTCCAGGTATGCAATAACTTAAAATTTCACTGTTAATAATCCTGAAAAAGGCTTGTGTTCTGACGAATGGAATGTCAGTACGGGGCCGTTTTTTCTCTACAATACAATGATGAAGTCCGTCATTGAAGTAGCTCGTGTGCGAAGAAAAATACACGACAAAAAATGATACCATTTCATTAATTTACTTCAGTATCGTGCGCAGTAACATAAAAAATCAACGTTATTTGATACTTTACCGCCTTAGGCGACGAGCAAAACTCATCTTCTCTAAGTGCTGGCCTTCTTACGTAAATATTTCTTTTTGTGCCTCATCTGTACGACAGATGCACCTCATCTCTACAACGGATGCACCTCATCTACACAGCAAAATATATGTACTATATACGAGACACCGAACAATAACTTCCTATTTGAAAGAACCAGGAGAAATTGCACGTCGCAGTTGATTGGGTCCATAAATACCATCTCGGAGAACGTCTCCATGAAGTTCATAGGTTATTCGACTCGTCCTGAAATAGTTATCACTTTCCAGTCCCTCAAAAATAGACCTAATATTTATACAGTTCATGCCACGGATGAAGACGTTTATTACGAACATAAAATTGTCGCGTGCATTATCAAAAATGAACCTGAAGCACAGTCCGTCCCTTGAGGAGGCTTCCAAAATGCTGTTCAGGCTCAGTTCTGAAGCCTGTTTGTCACACGACAGGGGAAGGTCAGGGTGTCACTTTGGTTTGAGTGTCTGACTGAACAGTTTTTCCAAGAATTGTCTGAGGAAGAGCTGTTTTTTGAGATAAAATGATTTTTTAAATTAGGGTATGAGGATTATTTCACGACGTGCAGTCTTTACCAAAATGAACTATTATTCTGAATAAGAAGCTCTCTCATATTGATTTCTTAGCGGGAAAGTTCATTTATCTGTTTCACGGGGCGCTATCATTTTCGCATAACAAATTTGTCTGCATTATTCAGCAGACAATTTTTACTGTATATTATAAATATTTAAAAAATTTTAAGTCATCATATAACCATGAAACAGGCTAGCATCACACAAAGACTTGCTTCGAAACTTGATAATTCTCAACATAAAGGAGAGAAAAAGCAAAATAGAGTTAAGATTCCACTGGCATCAAAATTGCGATGCTACCTAAAAGTTCCAGAAAGTCTCACAAGTTGGACCACCATCACTCCGTCAAAAACGTCCAATAATAGAAGGAGAGATTCTGTAAGGTCCAAAGGTGCTCGCTAAAAGGCACTCTTGGTTGAGTCTGCAAGCATCTCTGTTATTCTTTTACTGAATAACCTGGTGTGCACCTCGTGCTCCAGCACTTCAACAGTTCATTTTCATGCGCTAAAATTCAAAAGCAATGTGAGGGCAAGTTTTTGAGATGTTTTCCTTTCCTCAGAGATCACATCCGGGAATTTGGCGCCCTTGGTGTATGCTGTGCGTATGATAAGAACATGATAGAGGAAAACAGGGTGTAAAAAGTGTTGTTATTGAGTTATAAATATATGTAAGTTATGTGAAAATTGATAATCTTACACGTAAGAGCTGTAGTTCATAAGATTTGAAATAATCATGATTCTTTTTATTGTAGATTGTAGAGCACACAATGCGAGAATTCATTTCAATTTCAATTATTTGTTTCACCATGTGGTATTACTTACATAATGTGCAGAAAGTTTCAATTCCATTTCTATTGAAAAGTTCCAGTTGATCCTTGTAGTTTAAAGAGAAAATCAAAAATACTTTTTAAAAACTAGGAGTAAATATTTTCGAACGATATTTTATTCTTTATGCCTTAATATACTGAAATTTAAGCTTACACTCAGATACCTAATTTTTTTTGGGTCATCAAGTTCAACGGAATTTGTGTGTAGAGAATGTGTGGCTTCCTACAGCACTGCTGTCCGTGTAGTCCTGCGAGATCTGATGGACACTTGCTGATTTGTCGAAGGCAATTGAGGGACTAGAAATAACGAAATTTATGAGTAATCAAAATCAATGAATTAACAATGCTACAATTAACAAAATTTATAACATTGCAGTGCATATAATTTAGAGTGTTATAAGAATTGATGAATGCAGAATGTTATATACATAGAATTTACACGGCTACAATACGTACCGCACACAATGTCGACAATGAGACGTTAACAAACTTTCATCTGATAGAATTATAATCTCTCATTATTTTTAATCATTCACGGTCTTAAGGTCAGGAAGCTTGAAAATAGGAATTTTTACATTTAGGTTCATTATCCTGTAATACGTTTTGGTTTGTGAACATGTAAGTTTGAAAGCGGATCTGATTGGAAGAAACACTCACATCATCTGTTCTTCTATATGATGAAGTGAGGAGATATATAATACAGTTGTAAGGTGAGCACTTTAGTTCTATCAATAAGCTCATATAATTAATACATGAATTAATTTAATCATCATTCTAACATTCTCATGCATGATAGATGCATAATCACTTTATTACGATATCAGTACCGCCGTATCAATCCTACGACTGATAAGGGAATAATTTTCTTTATTACCGTATCAGTAACACATATTTCAGTATCATTTCAATTTCAGCATCACTCAAATAATTCTCATCACTTTGAGCATCAGGGATACAAAAACTTTGAGATAAATACTAAAGTCTTCGTTCTCGAATTGTGCGTGCTATCCGTTCAATAAATTTCATTCTCATATATGACCCCTCTACTATGCTTACCCAATAAAAAAATTCAGGAACAATTTTGAATTCTAGTTCATAAGTTTACTTACATAATGGGAAGCTCTCTGACCTAGGGTAAAAATACCAGCAGATATTCTGTGCGCTGGATGCGTAGGAATATCTTGTTTAATTTAATAATGCTACCTCGTAAAAAAGCATTTGAGCTTTAAATGGATTTTCTATCATATCTGGTATAGCTTCCCCATCAATGAAAATAATCTTTATTCTATAAATGAAATAATGGAATCAATCGAAAGCTTTCAGCTGTGCAGCCGCTTTCAATTTGTTTCCAATTTGCTAACAGGGGGAAATGTCCAAGTGATATAAAAGAAAGAAAAACTGACCATATTAGAGCCACAAATTTAAACTTTGTTAAAATAAACTTAAAATTTTCATGATCAACGCACAAATCATGGGAAAATGACTAGTTTATAGCTAGGCTTACGACATCATTCAGCCTAGATAAAGAAGCGCCCATGGTGCGCAGTCAGCAAACTCCACGGACTTATGCTCCATAATTCAAAAGATTTATGTGGCTTACGCTCACGTGAAATTTTAAAGGTAACTCATTTTTCATGTAATATGCTGTGCACCGTGAGCCAGAAAAATATTTATTGATTTGAGGATTAAAAGGAAAGTCCCACAATTGATGAAGTCCATACATAGTATTTAGAATTAAAGTACAATTAACCCGTGAGTGAATGAAGTTATCTAAAATTTGAACCGAAAATATTCTTAATGTAGAATGTTTTGTGCATGAAACTGTACTCGTAGAACATAAAATCTAATTAAATTCCAAATTTGATTCCAGAATCTCAGTATTGAAAAAATGGACGCTGGAAACCTTGCAAATGAATGGCTTCCATCCCAATATTTTTTGAGCAACTCGAACCAGATATTTTTCGAACAAGAATATTTTAGAGTATTCATTAAAAGATACATTTAGTTTCAGAGGCTTGTGACCTGTACAGTTTGTTAAACCTGTAGAATATTACTGCACACTGTACATTGAACAGTTTTACTGATATTATCTTCCTGTCCTGTAGCGCTGCACATTCAGGCGTCGACTCATGCATTATTATTGATGATAATTAGGTGTGTACGATGCGAGGGTTACTGATCTCTACTTCTTCTTTTGATTCAACGATAAAATAACAAAGTAATTTAATGGGACCTTAAGATTTCTTTAAAATATTAAGTCGCTGCTGAATGTAATTGTAATGACAAAAATTATTTAGTAAATATGTTGCAATGCTACTAGATTTGTGCTAGAAGGTAAAATATAAATAGGAGATATGTCTAATATAAATAGGAGATATATCTAATAGCAATAGAAAGTATATTTACGATAAAGGGGAGATATGTATATCTAAGCGAAGCGTCGTTTTGTTACGAATCGAGTACAATAAATGATAAATTAACGCTCGACCGTCGTGCTCAATGTCCATTCTAATCAAATACAAACTCAAATCATAACGTTTCCATTTATTCAGTAACAAAACAATTGCACATGAAAGCAGCACTATAGCATGTGTATTAAATTCGTATCAAAATAATTTCGTTCATTGAGATTCATTACTAAATCTCTGCTGAAGTAGCTGTGCTAGTTTCAGCGCTAATGTTTTTAAGCTCAGAGCTACAAATTGTAAGTACTAATGGTATACAATGACTACAATATACCAGTGAACTATATGTATCAGAAAATTCTTCAAGAGAATCTGCAAAACCTTGTCTTCTGCACATATCGTCACATTTAAAACCTTTTGTTACATCTACCTAATAAATTTCATGAGTTTATTCTTTATCACTAGTGACGCCTACCTGCCTGCGCACTATGCTTGTGCATGTACTCGTACTTCGTTATACTAATGCATGCCGCTTAATATACGTATGACACGCTGTTCTGTTTACCTCTCTCTATTAACTTCGACCTCACACAGTTCACACACCCGTACCTTTATTTCAATACGGGAACATCTAGCAGGCACAGGTCCGTATTTACACTGTCAGTATTCCTCGATACATCTAACAGACACGGGACCGTATTTACACTGTCAGTATACCTCGATACATCTAGCAGACGGGCCCGTATCTACACTGTCAGTATTCCTCGCTACATCTAGCAGACGGGCCCGTATTTACACTGTCAGTATTCCTCACTACATCTAGCAGACAGGCCCGTATCTACACTGTCAGTATTCCTCGCTACATCTAGCAGACACAGGCCCGTATTTACACTGTCAGTATTCCTCGCTACATCTAGCAGACACAGGTCCGTATTTACACTGTCAGTATTCCTCTCTACATCATACAGACACGGGCCCGTATTTGCACCGTCAGTATACTAAAGTAACGCAGGTTGTCTCCGGTCGATGTGAGTTAGTAAGACATTCCGTGTGTTCTGAAGAATCTAGTGACAGCAGGAAGACTGTTTCGTTCTAATAAACGGAACATTAAACTCAGATCCATCAGAAGATGTCCCAAGTCATCAAAGTCGAGCAATAAAGCGAAGCGAGGCAGTCGTAACGAAGGCTTAAATTTGATACAGGACGCTCTCACAAAATTTTCATTACTTTCAGCGTTGGCGACGTTTGTGAGGTACTGTGATCTGAGGAACTAAACGCTAAGAACTAAGTTCATATTTGATTTTCGTGATATGTACTCTAAAAGACTGAAAGCAAGGCTATGCATGGTGTAATATGTGGAGAACAGATTATTCCATTTCTTTATTTGAGTAAATTTTTTCTCCTCCTGCCAGAAGTTTTTTCTGTTGGTAATTTTATATTTTTTTGCATGAGTTTCTCTCCTAAAAGGCTCTAGCAGACAAATTATATACCTATGTAGCTCGAAAAGATTTCTTGCATTATTTCACTACTTCAGGCACTAAAATTGACATAACATCTTTGAGCCTTTGTCGACCATAATTATGTAAGGTAATAATTTTGATATTCCCTGGTAACGATGTACTGTAAACACCATAAGTCATAGATGCCGAGTGTCGCTATCACAGAGATCTGAAGTGGTGACTGCCACAGTTCTTTACTGTACTGTGATACCACAGTTCTTTACTGTACTGTGGCAGATACCTACAGCTGTCATGCCATGCTTACTGTAATGCGTGCTGTATTAAGTAGCTATAAAACTGACTTTATTCTTCTATTTTACGGTTGTGAGCAGGATTACTTGCTTCTACTATCAAAAAAGGATTAATTTCTCTGAGTTTAAAGGAGAATAAGCATCCAGTGGCATTCAGAAAACATACACGTAGACTTCCAAAACAAGTAAAAATTGATAATATGCTTCAACAGTTATGTAGTCAGAAGAGAAATGTCAAAGTTATAAAGTTAAGTCATTCACAGCGTTAATAATACTGGCTCAAACTTACATTAGGTAGTAAAAATTATCAGTAAGACCAGAATGATAGCAGCAATGACGTGGCGTGTCAATGCCTAATTTTGTTGTACTGTATTTCAGCATGTGTCTAAAATATGCATGCATTGGACATGCATTTGACTTTGTTGGTATTATCATTATTGATATCAGTTGTTGAATCCATTACATTGAACAAAACTATTCGATTGTCAATTCTTGTATTAGTTATTGATAAATCTTGCGTTTTTCTTGAGAGCTTTTGTTCTAGTTCTTCAAAATTATTACGTAAATTCTTAATAATTCTTACGTTAGTTTTTGGTAATTCTTGCATTAGTTCTTAGAAATTTTTACATTGTTCTTGGGAGCTCTCACATTACGTCTTGATAATTATCACGTTAGTTCACGCCACTGCAGCAGGGAAACTGACCGTGTTCAAACATCACTTATGTGTCTGGCCATCCGCGCATATGAGTTTTAGCATAACAATTACTGTCAGTAGGTGTCATTTATTCCAAGTTCACTTCTCTGAACGCCTAGTGATGCCCTTGGCTGCAGCGGGAATTACGTGCATTGTTGAAGCAAATCTCCAGTTACTGAATGTTTGCGTTTATTTTCTTCTGTCAGAGTCACGGTGATCAAACAAATCCTTTCCTCATCACCAAGCTTATCTAGCGTCCCTACGAGCCGCTACCTCAAACCGTAATAGAGGACGGGAACCGTTGCTGGGAGCATCGTCACTAAGCATCGTCACTAACATGTGGGAGCATCGTCACTAGGATGTAAGCAGTAAAAGTTGTAAACTCGATGACAATACATGCAGTGCATTCTGTATCGAAATTAGTGTTTGTTTACTTCGTTTGTGTTTTCTAACGTACGGAGCTGTATCCAGTGACGGGAGGGGTGGTTGTCAAACCAGATCTGCGAGTTGAATATGAATTAAACCTGCTAGCGGTGAATGTACGATACGTTCTTTCCTGTTATTTACTCCAGCAGTTAATTCAGAAATATTGAATTTATCTGTCTCTGTTATATTACTCTAACAGTGAATACATATAAGTCGTGACTGTTGGCTGTTGCAGCAAAACTGAGTACCAAACAACACACGACTCGCCACTCTTGCTCTAAAAACCAGCACAAAAATACTCAAGACTTCATTATAGCAGTAAAACTGTGCATAAAAATAACCATGATGATGATGCTATTTGTGAGTCGTGATCCCGATGTGTCCCTGTCATGCGAACCGTAAAATCGGCGAGTTTTGTAAAGCTACTTGTAGGGATTCCAAGCTTTTAAAAAGATTAAAAATAAAAGAGATTTAATGTTCTTGTCGTGGACAGCGCGCCTGACGAGGAAATTTGGAAGCTGTACGTCAACAAGCAAGGAGAGACAGAACTGAAATCAGGTTGTCGAGCGTAGTGCTCTCTTATGTCTATTCAAGTCTATTCTTCACTTCGTGTGTGGATGCCAAAATTGCGCTCGAAATCAGACATTGGTCAACTGGAAAAACATTATAATTGTTACTGATAACGTCTACACTTGGACATGTCTTTATAAATAAAATCATGTTTTGAGATTTAGCAAAATGCAAAATAAAATTTGAAGTCATATGTTATGGTTGTACATGAAATTAAAAACAATATGCTCTGATTTTACACGAAATTAAAAGTAATGTGGTATGATACACGAAAATTCACTTCAAAATGTCATAATTCACGAAGATGCGTGTAAATTACGGTACTAACTCGAAACACCGAGTGTAAAATGTTATTAGGCATATAGGTAATTATGCTAACTTTTGCAAACTAATGAAAAATAATAAAATTGTACTAATTACTGCAATCTTACTAGAAAATTATAGTTATATTTTGCTTATAACTGCAATCCTACTAAAAAACACGGGTGAAGTTGCGAAAATTATCATTATCTTACTAGAAAACAAGATTAAAATTGTGCAAATTACTGCAACCTTGCAAGAAAATAACAGTAAAACATAATCTTAAGACTTAAGTTGCAAGCATACAACAGATTGAACTTGTCTGTACAACGAGTGGGAAGTTTGGTCATAAAAAGACAACAAATTAAGGTTAATTTTGAACGTTCCTGCAACTTTGCCCCCATGGAGCGGAAAGAGAAACTTGTGCAGTAAGAGAAATGAAAAGGAAATGCATGCAACACTGTAGAAAAATCTGCAGAGTTATATTCTGCACAGGTCATGAGAGTTAAATATTCCTGTTAATTTATTTTTGACGTATGTATTTTGATTAGTTCATATTAGTAGACGGTTACAGCAAGTAATTTCAAGCTAGGGATAAATTTTGACAAGTTTTCTGTCAAGTAAGACTGAAAGTGAAGAAATGAATATAAATTATCTATCATTCGTTCATATTTTTTGTTAATTCAAAATGACGATCATTTTCAATCGAAAAACATCAAACAAAAGAACAAAATGTCTATCATATTAATTTTAGGATAAATGAAACTACTTGCAATCAGAATCTGTCACGAATTAACAGGTGAAGATTCTTTAATGAAGTCCGTTTGGTGAAGACTGTTGTGTGAAGAGTGTTTGGGGAAAATTTTTCTGCAACGATTTATCAGTGAGAATTATTTAGCGAAGGTTTCTCAGTGACGATCGTTTAATGAAAATCATTTAGTGATGAGGGTTTTGTGATGATTATTTTGTGAAAATTCCTCAGTGTAGATTGTTCAGTAAACATTGTTATGTGAAGAGTGTCTACCGAAGATTGTTAGATAAAGGTTGCGTAGTGAAGACTGTTCAGTGATAGTAGAGACGCTTTTTCAGTGATTATTACATAGATTCTACAGCCCAGACCATTAATGATGAAGCTCGCATCACGACCTTGCGTTGCTCACGAAGTCAAGTATAATTGTGGGCACCTGGTCACAAAATCTCTTACTTCCCGATGCTTGTAACTTATTCTATTCTCACTATTCCTACACTTGTTTTCCCAGCGTTTCTTCTACGTACACACCATTTAACATCTCAAGTAGAGAATTATTTCTGTCAAGTACCTAAGTTATCAAACACTGTACCCTATCGCCAGAGACTGAACACTTTTTAAGGGAATCTTAATTAGTTTCACTCAGATGCCCTGATCGATTACAAGAATAATCTAAAACTCTTCGAATATTTCTTGCACGACTTGGTTAGCACATTACGGAGAAGTAACTCTCCTAATAGACAACAATCAACTACAAGAATAAAAGTTGCTCCGACACGTCAGTTTGCCTCGGCAAAGTTTGATAACGAAGGCGTTTCCTCGCTGTATTAATTACACTTAATCACAGTACCTCAGGCTGACAGACAGTCCAACACAAATGTTGTCTTACATTGGAGGTTATTTGAAATAGAATCTCACGTGTAGTGTTAATTAGAGCGGAATATTAACACGTTAAATGTTTCCCTCATTGTCGTGCCTTTGGTGGAGTATATGCGTCAGAGGTTGTTTTTACGCTAATATTTATATTGTATCAGAAACTTTAGTCAATTTTCGTGTTGATGGAAATTTTTCTCCTTGTTTTTGAAATCGAGCTACATGTTTGAAACAAGTTGTCAGTGTCAAAAGCCACCATTACTATTTCGTTTAGTTTTGTGCCTGAATTAAAGAAGATGGTCCCTAAAGTATCTTACTTATGATTCCTGACTGTAATTATTATCTTTACTACGCATTTATGATGTTTTGTAATAATAAGTTAACACGCAATGGCATATAGGCTAAATAAATTAACGCTGAGTTATATTTCATATATGGACAGGACTTTGACAAGTACTCTCCGTTTTTAAAACACAAGAAATCGATCCTTTAAAACCTTCAAATATTAAACACAATATAACCTTAAAATATTAAAATTACAAATCGTACTCTTGCATTTGTTGCCCTTAAGGCCGTCACATACTTGTTGGTGTTTGATGGACAAGTCATTTCTTAGAATGAAACTCATTTGACAGAATAAATGGAATCCTTTTTACTTCTAAGTAGCTAGAGGCGAGCTTGTTATGATGAGCTTCAGCAACTGGCATTGCAACTTATTATGCTGCTTGTCTCGCATGGTATTGCTTCACTTTACTGAACACAAGCTCTCAATTTTCCTCTTGCAGACCCAAACTTTTAGGAAAATTGTCTTTGTTTTAAGGAAACCCGGACATCTGCTTTCATACGTAAACATTTACCTACTGAACTAAATGAATGTTTCTTATGCTAAAGCTTATCTAACCGAGTAAATCTATTCACCGAAAGACTTCTACAAATGCTTTAAATTGAGCCTGAACACTATCAAAATTTTTTAATCAAGTAGCAGAATCAAAGTTTTAATAAAACAGTTCCTATCGAGGAGAACAACTTTCTAACCATGACTGAAAAGATTTGCAACTGGTAATATTTTTTACACTAGCATCAGTTTTCTTTCAATCCTAAAAATATAAGCGAAGAAATTTATTTTTTCCCCCAAAAACATACCAGTACCAACGTGTACGGATCCCGTAAACTTCTGTGTATGCACCCAAACTATAAAAGCGCACACTGCATATTAAGAAAGAAGAGTGGGTTGAATATAGAGATCTATTTCTATATGTGTATGTCCTTGCCCTTTAGGGCGAGGTTTATTGCAGTCACAGAACCATAATGACTGGGTCAAAATAGGAAAGAGCCAGTGCTTCATCAGGACCTTCAGCATGAGTTTATTGCACTCAACCGCCTCGATGAGTGAGGTCGCCTGCTCCCTCAGGTGATGAAAAATCACTCTGGCGAAGCTGAGGTGCTTCATGCAGAATGTCTGTTTTTTATGTCATTCATCACTGTAATTGCGGTCGATTTCTTACGCTTATCGTGTAGTTTCCTATTCCTTCCAGCAGCCTTGGCCGTGTCTTTTTTGGTCGAAAGGAAGCTGTCACATCTCCCTGATTGCTTCTCCAATTATAAATGATGTGTCGTCGTTTCTGGACCCGGGAGACTAAATAAGAAGCCGAGCTTTTACCATCTACGATGTCATGGAGTAGAAATACAGACCACCCATATTCAAGGAAATGTTTCGTAAATCGTAATTGTTGAGTGATGCATCAATATTGTTCTGTGATATTAGTTTCCCTTTCTTTGCATCGCGTGTGCATTTGTGGAAATTAATGGTTATGTTTCAGTGCTGCCTGACCCTAAATTCAAGGAAAAAATTTCACCAATGGTAATTGTTAGGAGAAATATCAGTATTGTTCCATGATATTAGTTCACTTTATGTTTGTATCATATATGCATCCGTGGAATAGAAAAGTTATGCTTCAGAGATACTTGTCCAAGACATAGTTTTTATCATCACTGAAGTCTGTCCACTGGTCAGTCAGTACATTTGCTCCTCAACTCTGTCTCTTTACCTGACAACTGAGGAGGAAGATGGAAGCTGTAATGAGATTGATGTCAAAACTCTTCCTTTCTGTTATCTGCCCCCGTGTTTCTTAATGGAAATAACAACTGAAGTTCAAGAGCTTACCTTATCTTCTGCTTTCCACGGTCCTTTAGTATGACGTACACACCAGCACTACACACCTGCACTACACACCTGCACTACACACCTGCACTACACACCTGCAATACACGCCAGGGTTTCCTGCTATTGGAAGTTTTCATCAATTGGAGAAGGAGAACAAATTCATCTTCTATATTGTGACAACTGAATTAATGTCTGAAGATCCCTCACAAGTTTAGAGACCCTCACAAGTTCTGAGACCCTCACAAGTCCTGAGACCCTCACAAGTTTAGAGACCCTCACAAGTCCTGAGACACTCACAAGTTTAGAGACCCTCACAAGTTTAGAGACCCTCACAAGTCTAGAGACCCTCACAAGTTTAGAGACCCTCACAAGTCCTGAGACACTCACAAGTTTAGAGACCCTCACAAGTTTAGAGACCCTCAGAAGGCTAGAGACCCTTACAAGTCTAGAGACCCTCACAAGTTTAGAGACCCTCACAAGTATCTTGAAAGAATGACATTTTAAATCCCAATGTAACATATTTTATAGATGGACGATATTGGACTAAACCATTTTTTTCTTTATCTCTTTGTTTATGTCTGTTTCACGCTCTCTTCATTAAATTGTCTTGTTATTGACTTTGTCTTGTTGTTGACTTTGTCTTGTTATTGACTCTGTCTTGTTATTGAATTTCTCTTATTACAGATTTTGTCTTGTTATTGACTCTGTCTCGTTATTGAATTTCTCTTATTACAGACTTTGTCTTGTTATTGACTCTGTCTTGTTATTGAATTTCTCTTATTACAGACTTTGTCTTGTTATTGACTCTGTCTTGTCATTGAATTTTTCTTATTACAGACTTTGCCTTGTTATTGATTCTGTCTTGTTATTGAATTCCTCTTATTACAGACTTTGTCTTGTTATTGACTCTGTCTTGTTATTGAATTCCTCTTATTACAGACTTTGTCTTGTTATTGACTCTGTCTTGTTATTGAATTTCTCTTATTACAGACTTTGTCTTGTTATTGACTCTGTCTTGTTATTGAATTCCTCTTATTACAGACTTTGTCTTGTTATTGACTCTGTCGTGTTATTGAATTTCTCTTATTACAGACTTTGTCTTGTTATTGACTCTGTCTTGTTATTGAATTCCTCTTATTACAGACTTTGTCTTGTTATTGACTCTGTCGTGTTATTGAATTTCTCTTATTACAGACTTTGTCTTGTTATTGACTCTGTCTTGTCATTGAATTTTTCTTATTACAGACTTTGCCTTGTTATTGATTCTGTCTTGTTATTGAATTTCTCTTATTACAGACTTTGTCTTGTTATTGAGTTCGCATGATGACGCTTGGCACTTGCGCCCTGGCAAGTGGGACACCTGAGATTATGTTTGCTCGGTGCAGTCACTGGGCGGAAGGAAGCTTCAGAATGTTTTTAAAAATATTTCTTGGCAAGAGGGGAGGAAACAAGTGCAGGTATGTTTGATATGTGTAGCTGGGGTGCATTTTTTATGGGTTTTTATTATTTTACTTTCATTTTTATCATTTATGGAGCTCTTCCACTGCAGTGCGATGAAAACGGACGAACCGAAGATAACTTTTAAAAACACGAGTAACCGCCGCAATTTCATGTTTGTCTACAAAATTGTGGAGGTGAGGGGACAGCTTTCTTCCTCCCTAATTCACCTTCACTGAATCCTGGGATGTTAAGTACAAATAAGGGATTTATTAAGCAAGTTACGATCGATCAGTCAGGTGCTAAAGAAGTACTATTAAGTACCGGACTGGGCCTTACTGGAACTTGACTAGGCGTAACTGGTACTTGACTAGGTGTAACTGGTACTTGACTAGGCGTAACTCTTACTTGACTAGGCGTAACTGTTACTTGACTAGGCGTAACTGGTACTTGACTAGGCGTAACTGTTACTTGACTAGGCGTAACTGGTACTTGACTAGGCGTAACTGGTACCTGATTAGTATCAAACTGGTGTCTAAATGGAACCAAACTTACGTAGCTTATAGGTACCGAACAAGTACTCGGACTAGAGAGAAACATCGGATATTTTATCCTTCCTGCTGAGCAAGCTTCTGTAATGAGCACAAGCAACAGGAGTCCGGACCTTGGGATGTGTGCAAGATTGGCAGGATCATTGCAACACAGGAGCAATTCCTGTGACTGCAGGGTGCGGCGCAATAATCGAGCGTATTTGCACGCTATAGAAAAGTGAAGTAGTGTGTAGGAGGAAAAAAGTACATGCGAAGCACAAACAAAAATAGAACTTCAAAATTGCATTATACGTGCAGTTTAAATAGACATTTTTCGTTCGTTATTTCATTTCACTTTTAGTAAAGACACAAATATGTGAGATCAGTTTTCAGCACAGAGAAGACCTCTTTGGCTTTCTGACTTGATTCCTTTTGGTCCACAATGTGACGTCCCAGTCCAGACCGCTGTCAATTTCTCCCTCCAACAGGGAATAACTTCATTCATTGAGCAGTTCATTTTTTCATTTGATGAGATTTGAGAGCATGAACTCATCCAAGGTACTCAAAATAACATGGAGCGCATGAAAAAACATAATTATTTCAAACTGATGCTATGGAAAAGATATAATTATTTTTAACCTTCATAGTGTGCACACAGGGAATATCATTTTGTTTAGGATCACTTTTATACTTGGAGAGTCTTTGGAAGGAGAAATTGTTCTGCACACTCACTACTAACACTCAAATTGCTTCAGAATTAAAAACATTTGGCCTACAAACTTGTACAACAATGGACTCGGTGACTATTTTCTTCAGCTTGATTAAGAGATCAAGTTAGTTCAGGGTAGTCGTCTGAGTACAGTCTCCCTCACAACAACATCATAATGTATTCTGGATTCTCATTTTAATGTCACAGGAATAATTGAAAGACATTTTTATAATTATAATAACTATTATGTAATGTGTAATAATTATATAATCTATCATAATAGTATAATAATAAAACAAATATCTGCTTCATAAAGAGAAGCAGACTAATACAAAATAAGAGGCTCTTCCATTTTCTCGCTCTGAGGTCCAGTTGTTGATCTAATTTTTATATATTTTAAGGTAATATAATTTGACATAATTAGAGTTCAAAAAATTTTGGTCCTTTCATTAAGGTTTCGTAATTTTAAGGTCGTTTGCAAAGAAAGTTTTATTGTTGTTTCTTGAAATTGTGTTTTCTGTTTACAAAATATTAGAAAGAATAATGATTTACACCGGTTTTATAGAAGAATTGGAATGAAAAATTCTATGGATGCTCGTAAAAGCTTTTGTCCCCAAAATTTACATGAAAGAAGTGAAGCCTTGGTGACATTAACGTTTAACGAACGAGCTTTCTGAGGTTATTATGCAAATTGAAGATGCTATGCTCGTTGTATTTCAGTTTTTGCATTGTTTGCACACTACACTTGCTACAGCATTTGCTCCGTTTTATAATTTGGCATGTATTTATTCTGAATTTATGCTTAATTTTGTTGTTTGTTGAAAACGTAATGAACGTTTACGGTAATGACTTATATCCCACAGCATTTCAAATCTCTCTGCCAGTACAAATTTCAAATATTATCTTCTTTTGGGACAGGCAAATTATTTTTTATATTTATGCCTGACTACCACAGAAGATTTCATAAGCTCAAAAAAAAAATCAGAATGCAAGAAATTCAAAACACTAACATTGCAGTTGGCACAAATACGCGTGTTAATACTCGCAGTTATCAATGAAATTGCCAAGTGTCATCCTGACAAGCGACATCCTGACCATCTTATGTCATTTTAAGAGTCTGGCTTTTTTGTTGATAACCTGAATTATGACACACATTGCACGTAACCTGTATTCTGAAAAACACAATTTTTTTCGCATCAAATTTTCACGTGTTACAATTTTCAAGCATTGCTCCAGTGGTTCATCCGTCAGCCATGTTCTTATATTACATACTACTGTAATAAAATAAAAATTTTATTGAGGAATTCTACAGTAAGGCATTTTCAAAACTCAAAGCTGAAACAATTTTGTGTACCAATTTGACAAAAATAAACTGTCGTTTGTTTTGTGATTGTTTATCGGTTCATCTTTTTTTGAGAAGGGTCAGTTTTTATATGGTATAATTGTGAAGTTCATCGAACAACGCTAGTAAATGATTCATAATAATATGCGTATGTGAGACCATGGAACTTTCAGTCTCCTACAATTCTAATTATCTCAATCGATATGTCAATCCTGATGATTTGTGACTTATTCAAACTTTCCATTTTCATTTGTTAGTAACTTTCGATTTCGCTAAACGCATTAAAGTTTTCAGATAATATCAATAATAATTACATTTTATGGGTATCAAAAAATCCCACTAAACGACCTACGAGTAAATTAGCAATCAAAACTTAAAGATTCCCCCTGACCAGCATTTTTGAGATGTTAGCTTCGCCGTTGAAAACTCAAACCATAACATTATGTTGTATGCGACTTGTTTCGAAGTAAACGCATTTTTGTAGTTTTTGCGCACTTTTTTCAAGTATTGGTAGAAGCATTAGATTCGTTGTTACGTTACCAACTAAACCTTACCTACAATATATAAGATATATACCACTTGAAGATTTCATAAGGAACTTTAAAAACCAATGTTATAACATACCTTATTTATAAACATCATTGGACACACATTGTTTTCCTTGTTTCTCCATTTTTTTGTTTTCAAAAGTTTACTTCACAGAAAACTAAGATTTGTTATGTGAAAATTTCTAACTTCCATCCCAAAAGAAAATTCATTGTTTTCGTGTTCGGAAAGTATGAAATCCTTTTTTCTCGAAAAGAGCAACTTCTTCATCCAGGTCGGAAAATCCAATTTGGCCCAAAAAATTAATGTTGATCTGAAAACGAGGCTTTCTCCCCCTCTTGAAGAAAGTCCGAAACTTTCTTTCGCGTGAGAGACAAATTGGATCTCCTAGAGACAGAGAGTCTTACTTAAGCGTGTCACATGAGCGTGACCTCGGACAGAAGCGCATGATGCTTCCGCAACTGAACCCCGTGATTCTGGAAACATCTGACCTCGGGCACAACACTCAGGACTTCTACAGAACATGCAACTGAACCCCGTGATTCTGGAAACATCTGACATCGGGCACAGCACTCAGGACTTCTGCAGAACATGCAACTGAATCCCGTGATTCTGGAAACATCTGACATCGGGCACAGCATGCAGGTGCTCTTTCGGACACGGTATCGATCTGAAATCAGAATATAGATTACCTGTGTTTGAAATATGCATGAATAAATGTAAAACCTCGATTTTGATGAAATTCTACACGTTAAAATATATCCGTGTTTCCAGGTACTTCCGATGGTGAAGGAACAAATAATTTGGTTAAACTAGGAGTGTAATAATAATGGAACACATAATAAAAAATGTATCCAGGAGAGCAAATGACCAAATAAGAAGAAAATTTATTCCAAGACTTCAATTGTTGAAAAACTTGACATTTTCAAGTACAGTTAAAGAAAACGTTAGGATGTCGAAGTGTTTGATTACCAAAACACTTGAGGGTTCAGTGACATTTGGCTCCCGCTGAGTATGAAAATATTGACTCTTCGTGACTGGGTTTTTAATCCTGACTTTTTTTACGTAATTTTTTTTTCATATATTGTTGCTTATAAACTTAATGAAAATATTTACGATGCAAATGACTACCACATATGTATGTATTCCTAAAAAGTTAATCGTTACTTTATTGTGGTCTTTCGAAGGGATTATTCATCATTATTTTTGTCTCAAGTGAAAACTATAACAGCAACCTCTCATTGTGACGAAATTGAGTTTGTTTCTGTAAAATTAAAACGAAACATTTTGGAGTGGTGCTGAGAGATGGCCTAACTTTGTTGCACGACAACGCACATACCCATACATCGCAATCCTTTGTCCCACAGTTGCCTACCCTGAATTATTAAATTTTGCTTCATTCTTCATATTCAGTTGATATCACTTTTGCTGATCATCATCTTTGAGCTTTTTATACGAAAAAACATTTTCTTATAAGAAAGACGTAATCGAAGCAGTTGAACTGTTTACCTCATTCAAAACTGAAACATTCTTTGTAAATGGAATCAAGCAGTTATAGGTACGTAGGAGAAAAATCATTCATCAATATGGACCTATTTCAAACAAATAAATAAAGTATTTAACATATCAGACGCATTTATTCGTTTTCTTTAAAGTACGTCATTTTATGTACGACAACCTGTAATGGATCTTGTGGGCGCTCGGTCAGGGAAAATTACTAATATTTCAATGTCACAGCAACTTGTAAATGACTGGTCAATATTGCTTTCTAAATCTAAATAACCGGAGTATTTCACATCTAACTGCATAAGCCTTCCACATATATTATAGATTAGTGAACTTTATGTTCGCTTCACCAGTTTTATTGTAAAACATATATTTTCAAAGGCCTGTGTGTAACACCTTGGCATTATGCACTTCTGTGGTCAAATAAAAATATAGTCTGCTGAATCTAGAGCAGCATGTGGTGGTGTAGGCTCATTACATGTTTTCTCCCTTATTTGTTAGGTGTATGGTTAATCGTAACTGAGTATTAGTTTAAGCTTTTCCTTTGTGGTAACAAGTTCATGGTCCCTTGGTGATCATAAACCTTCTGAATATCCCAGACACACCTTCCTCTCCCCAGGCCAGGCTAACACCTCGTTCCCCTATTTACCTCACCTCCTTACATCCATATGTAACTACACTTTCCTTTTTACATGCACATGAAACTACATTCATCTCCTTACATGCATATGTAACAGCATCTACCTCCTTACTCACATGTGTAAATCGTTTGAAAAATTTGTTTCCCCCCAAAATTGGCCCAATTCCAGGCGAGGCGACGCTTTTTGGCAGAATGAAAATTAATTGTTGAAGTTAATTTATGTTGCACGAGTGTGGGAAGGGTAAGATGGAGGGTTATTAGTTTGAAAACTTATAAGAAAGATTTAGTAACTTTTGTGATGAACACCAGTTGCGTGTACCGACGCAGCATTTCAGTA
Source organism: Trinorchestia longiramus (assembly GCA_006783055.1). NCBI lineage: Eukaryota > Metazoa > Arthropoda > Malacostraca > Amphipoda > Talitridae > Trinorchestia > Trinorchestia longiramus. The sequence goes on from VCRD01000238.1 coordinate 275,549, forward strand.
TAATTGAGGTTCATTTGCATCTGATTAGCGTATTGACTTACCTTCTCGTGAAAGCGAATTTGCGAGCGTTAGAATTCAACAAACAAAGTAATTGAGCAAACATCATTATTATTATTATTATTATTAATTACCAATCATTACAATCCAACACTCGTTGAAATTCAGCAATCATTAGGATCCAACATTCGCTAAAATTTAACAATCATTATAATGCAATAAACATCAAAATTGAATAATCTTTAGAATTAAGAATCCATCAGAATTGAACAGCCATTACAATTCAAGAGTCATTACAGTTCAGCAGTTATTAAAATTTGACAATTATTACAATTCAACGACCAATAGATTCAGGAATCATTGTAATTCAACAACCTTTAGAATTCAACAACCATCACAATTCAACAAGCACTAGGGTTCAACAACCTCTAGAATTCAGTTCAACATTCTCTAAAATTCAACAACCGTCACAATTCAACAAACACTAGAGTTCAACAACCTCTAGAATTTAATAATGATCCCAGTTCAACAATCTCTAAAATTCAACAGCCGTCACAATTTAGCAAACACTAGAATTCAACAAACTCTAGAATTCAACAACCGTCACAATTTAGCAAACACTAGAATTCAACAACCTCTACAATTCAACAACGATCACAGTTCAACAATCGGTAGAATTCAGCAATGACTAGGATGCACTCACCTGTACTGTGAAGGAGGCTGGACGGCATCACACAGGACGTTGACTGAGGACCTCTTCTCAGGTCTGCAGTTCCAACGCCCGCTGACTGTCCTGAAACATTGCAATGTTAACAAAAAATTCAACGGATCATATTCTTTTGACTTAGCGTCTGTAAAACTATATTTTATACTATGTCCGTTAACGAGCGCAGCATAGTAGGCATTGCGTTTATCATCTGCTCATATAGCATGGACTTTTAATTTATATTATTTCTATCAGCTTGTGGTGTACGGTAGATGTTAAATATTTAATTATTAAAATGTTGCATCGTGCCCGAACTTGGCACTGTAGCGTGTGAGTGAAATGAATTTTGAATGAGTTTGACCTCCGGATATCAAAGTTCATTTCCGCAATAGACGATGACGGCTTCACTCTCGCAAGCGGGGAAAACCATTCAGTTTTATATCACAACCTTGAAATTATAATTTTTGGAATGGTGTGTCCGAAATTACCAGGAAGAAAGGTGATCAGAGATGAGATTTACCAGCTGCACAAGGAGCAGTGTGATTGCAAGCCTTGATTTTAGAGAGTTTTGAGCTCAATTTATTATGAAAATTTTTGCTTATAAACACAATAGTTTCTAATTTTAATGTCCCTGGACCAATTTTTGATCAATCCCCAATATATTTCGAAAGGTTATTACACTAGTTATTTGGTATAAAAATTCAGAAGTTTCAACTGTGTTTTTTACTCTATTTTTTCCTTGACCAATTTAAGATCAATTTACAAAATCATGCTAAAAGAATGACTTCAACTCAGCTCAACGCCGTAAGAGCAAGAATATTTTGCCGTGAGTAAGTTTATTTTATTTAAAACTACTATTTCTTTAACCCAACATTATAAGCCAATTTTGTTCTCATATATTTGAGTTAACATAAGCGGTTATCGCTCAAAAAATGAACATGACGCTGCCTACGTGTACGCAAAGTGAAATTGAGTGCAGTGTGCGTGCGTAGGGTGAGAGTTCAATGTGAAGGTGGTCGTACAAGTTTGAACGAGTCGAAAAAAGCGTTGGAAACAATAATCAAAACGAAAGGCCATGAAAAACAGTCATTCAGGAACATTAAAACAGGAAGGACGAATTTCATTTCAAGTGGTCGTGACACTGTCTGAGAAGCTATTGGTGGACTGACTTGTGGTTGCTCGAAGTCTTTATTAGAAGATGAGACGTATCGCTGATTCAGGAAAGTGTGTAGTAAAGACATACATATGTACTGGGGGTATAGGAAACATTTCCTGCTTTTTCGAGTAAAAAGAGAGGACTTGTGGTTTTAGAATGGATGCAATTGTAAGGTTTCTTCTACCTCAGAGTCCGGACCAGAGACAATCAGATGTCTACAGGTTTCATTGGGGGTAGAAGTCTTCAAAAAGTACTTCAGTGACAAAGACAAATTAAATGCAGATCTGTGGTGTAGTTTATGTCTTCATTTCGAAATCCTTGAATTGTGTATGAGACGGTCAACACTTGAGTTATACGTAGAAGAACCTACTTGAACACAGAAAATTTAGATTTTTTTCCAAGAAAGTTTAGTCCCTAGATAAAACGCACTTAGCGTTCACAGTTATACGTTCAGTATAATGACATCTATGCTTTTCTAAAGTTGACTCCTTAAACAATCATGTTTGTAATCATTGTTATTAATGTTTTTAATTTTCCGTAGAGTGGGATATGCGTATAGACGTGCTTCGTCACTTACCAAAGATGAACAGCTTCGAAAACTCTTTCTATAGTCTATTGTAAAAACTAAATATTTGTCTTATAAAGTAAAAAAAACACACCGGAATTCATTACAAAGATACGGCAGAAAAAGGGATTTATACTAATATTTCATTTAAAATGTGAGAAATGGGAAAACTGACGGATAGAAAGAGCACACTTGCAGTACATACGCGAGACAATTCTAACGCATCCTGTGCGTAACTTACTGCACACATATACGTATATATGTTAATACCTCATTGGAAAGTACTTAATGCGTGTTATTTTCATGTTCCCCTCGAAAATGATGATTAATATACCCAATTTCAAAAGGAGAATATAATTTTTTCCCTTCATTGTGGATAAATAACATGCCTAAGAGTTTTAAATTAGCATTGTCTTCAATTATAAGGCTGCAAGTTGATACGGAAAATAACCTTTTTTCTGAAGAAACCTATCGAGATTATGTTCAAGTAAGTGGTCTAGTTCTCTGTTGGTTTTGTTGAATATGAACCCTTAAACAAAGTATCCTTGTATATCAAAGTGTCAACAGGAGTCAAACGAGAACAGAATGTAGAACCTGACTTTAGTTATTTTCGCCAAGATCACCATTTGATGTGCATGATCATCACCCGATTTCCAAGATCACCATGTGATTTCCATGATTATCATGTGATCTCCATGCTCACCATGTGATGTGCATGATCACCATGTGATGTGCATGATCACCATGTGATGTGCATGATCACCATGTCATGTGCATGATCACCATGTCATGTGCATGATCACCATGTCATGTGCATGATCACCATGTGATGTGCATGGTAGATTACCACGTGATGTGCATGATCACCATGTCATGTGCATGGTAGATTACTATGGGATTTGCATGATCAAAACCCTGCCTGTGTCGCCTGAGTGCAGCACAAGACTACATAATCCAGGAAAGGAAGGAAAGATTAGGCGAGAGCAAAGTTACCCTTTAACACGTTTGTTGCGATGCGACCCACCGGTGGGTCACTTAGGTTAGGTTCTGTAATTTTTTCAGATCCTTCTAGTGACTATGCGTACAAAGTGAAGTTTTACACCAATCAGGCAATCGCAACAAACGTGTTAAGGAATGTACAGTTTCCTTTTTTCATTACTGAATGGCTGCTTTCAGGGTCTATTAACACGTTGGCTCCGATTGCCTGACTGGTGTAAATCTTCACTTTGTACGCATAGTCACTAGAAGGATCTGAAAAAATTACAGAACCTAACCTCAGTGGTACACACACGTACCACTTCGGAGTCAACGTGTTAAGGAGGTGTTGAACAGCCCACAAACTCAAACTACATGAATTTATCACGAAATTTTATGTGACTTCTTCACGACAACACTGAATCCTATTCGAAATCTTACGTGTAATCAAAGGTTCAGAGAATTTAGAGAGAGAGCTATTCATTCTTATTAAATTGTAGTATGAAAGTTAATTCTTTATCTCAAATCTCATTTTCCAAATCAACTTGAACGTTCAGTTTGTAGACGCCACAAAGGAGGGCAA
>VCRD01000238.1:285678-304044 GCA_006783055.1 Trinorchestia longiramus
TGCACAACACGCTGCACAACACGCTGCACAACACGCTGCACAACACGCTGCACAACACGCTGCACAACACGCTACAAGGAGCGCTGGAAGTCGGAAGCAGGACTCAGCTCACAGGACGCGACGGGAGAGATGGAGGGTCAAGGCTGTGCTGCCTGCTGTGTGGTACAGCAGTATTGTGGCCAAAGCAGTATTGTGGGCACAGCAGTATTGTGGCCACAGCAGTATTGTGGCCCAGCAGTATTGTGGGCACAGCAGTATTGTGGCCACTGCAGTATTGTGGCCACAGCAGTATTGTGGCCACAGCAGTATTGTGGCCCAGCAGTATTGTGGCCACAACAGTATTGTGGCCACGGCAGTATTGTGGCCCAGCAGTATTGTGGGCACAGCAGTATTGTGGCCACTGCAGTATTGTGGCCACAGCAGTATTGTGGCCACGGCAGTGTTGTGGGCACAGCAGTATTGTGGGCACAGCAGTATTGTGGGCACAGCAGTATTGTGGCCCAGCAGTATTGTGGGCACAGCAATATTTTGTGACGACAAAATACTTGAGTTTGATTATTTGAGTATGATTTAACATTATTCTAGATAATTTGGATAGAATTTTAGAAACTATGATGCTTTAGATAATTTTGGCTTAATTTTGGGAATTATGATAAATTATTTCAATACAGATTACGACATTCTGCCGGATAATTCAGATAAAATATTGGAAATTGAGTTAGAAAATTTGGGTGAAATTTTAGAAATCATACGAAATAATTCGGGTATAATATAATGAATTATCTTCAGAAATTTGGGTATAATTTTAGAAAATTCTAGTGTGGGTATAAATAGATGTGGGAATATACGTGAAGGAATGAGATAGTGTAGGGTAATATTGTTAATATAGGAGAGGTGCTGAGCAATTTTAAAAAGCTCGAGGCAATAATAATCTAAGCTTTGTTTTTGGGTGAAAATAAATTTAGAAATAAAGATTGCTGCATGAATATTAGGGGTGTGCATGAGCAAGACCATGGTCTGCTCATTAAAATAAATTAGCTAATGATCACCTGTAGGGAGTGAAAATTGTGGTTATTCCCTATTTCAGCATTGGGTGCCCTCTGCTTTGCAGTACATCAAAAGTACGACTCTACGAAGTTCAAGGGAGAAAATGCTGACGTTTTCCCATAGTTGTTCATGCTGTGCGGCACGGGTAGCGGGAGTCGTAGCGAGAGAACTAGGAGTTCTCCGCTGTAAGCGAATTTTTAAACAAATTGCTACGTATTTCAATCAGCGGAGAAATGTCACGTTATGCCACGAAATTTCAAATTTCTGATCACCCTAGCGATCAAAAGAACATGTATGCTCACGGGGGCGAGACTCATGAAAGAGTTCGAGCCTCACAAGCTGCGTGAAGTTCAGTAACAAGTCTGTTATGGTCGTAAGATGTTGAAGCCTGAAGCTCCTGTGCAATAAAGTTGCTAGGTAACAAAAGCAAGTTAACTGGGAGGCCTCTCCTTTTATATGTGCTAAGCTCCTTTCTTAAAACGGTCAACCACATGATTTTGGGGTATTTTATGGTATACGTTTTCTCACGCATGGAATCGATTTACTCTACGCATGCTATGAATTTACCCGAAACACGGTATCAGTTTTTATGTGCATGAAATAAATGTTCTTTATGCATGGAATGAATCTACTGTTTGTAAAAAATTATAAGTGGACCGATAGTAATAAAATTCGAGGAATTTTTCGAAGGCCTTCTATCGAGGTCAAATAAATCAAGTGGACTTGTTTTTAAGAACGAGAGCTGCGGCGGGCTGTCAATTATGAAACGCTTTGACCAAACAGGAAACTGGAGAAATAAACTCTTTCAATGAATTATAAGAGGAATGGAGGCTTACGATGTGTCTACATAAAATTAAATCTAGAAGTCCCATATTCAAAACTGAGACTAGAATATTTACACTAATAATTCAGGGTTTTAGGCACTGTCCTGAAGTTTTACAACTGGTACGGTACACGTGTGTACAACTGATACAGTACACGTGTGTACAACTGGTACAGTACACGTGTGTACAGCTGTTACGATACACGTGTGTACAGCTGGTACATTACAGATGTGTACAACTGGTACGATACACGTGTGTACAACTGGTACGGTACACGGGTGTACAACTGGTACAGTACACGTGTGTACAACTGGTATGGTACACGTGCGTACAACTGGTACAGTACACATGTGTACAACTGGTACAGTACACGTGCGTACAACTGGTACGGTACACGTGTGTACAACTGGTGCAGTACACGTGTGTACAACTGGTACGGATATCCAACGTTTCGTGTTGTTACACATTGTTGTACGTTAACCATCAAGACGCATTTCAGCTCATTATTAGAGTTTTTATTCGCACACTTTGCTTCACATCCATACACACTCTTATCCATTGTTACACTTTTTTGCATATTGTTACACACGGTTATCCATGTATAGTCACACTTTGTTATACATTGATACACACTGTTTTCTATTGTTGCACTTTCTTGTATGATATATTGCTTCACCCTGGTATCTATTTCTACTGTTATTACCGTAATGCTGACTTCTGAATTAGCAAACCAGTTCTTGTGTTGCAAATCTTACGAACTAGCATTCAGTTCCCAGGCTCGCATACGTGGGAAAACTGCATCATTGTAGAATGTGTGTAATATTTCTGAGTAGATCTGCTGCACTGAGAGCCATATTGCACGGCAGGGTGGCGGTGCAGCGATGCAGAGGTAATAAGGTACGACCGTTATTTCTTTTCATGCTCTACCTCTCACCCTCAATCTTCTTCTTCTTCTACCCCTTGCCTTTTCTTCGTGGAGAAGAAGGTGAGAGGAATGAGAAGGTCGGAGATGAGCAGAAAGAAAAGAAAAGACAGAGAGGCACAACTGCGTGAGTCATGTGAGCTGTCACAACGACCCACAAGACTCGTGCAAGATGTTGCTCCTGCTCACAAGCAACAGGAAACTTAATTGTATTTACACTTGAACTTGAGTCCCCTTATCTATTGAAAGCGTCATGAGGCGTAATTTTTATTTGGAAGAAAAACTGAGCAAATAAAAATAATATCTTAAAGACTTTTAATACTGGCGTTTGAAACCTAGGCTAAATATCAAAAAACATTATGGTGTATATCTGGTTTAATATCATATCAAGTGATATCATGAGTGTAATATCAATTGATATTATGTGAAGGAAATAAAAGGAATCGAGTGTACTAATAAAATTAGAACACACGGAAAAGAAAGAACCAGAAGCTGAAATTTAGCTGCATCCTGTTATTGGAGCACATCCCATTAAGCGAGAGTTTTAAGTTGTGGTTGTGCACAGAGTATAAAATCTAGTCAAAATTAAACGAAATGAATTTAAAATATTAAAATTGTATCCATAAATTGTGCAAGTTTCATTAAGGTAGTTTTACCTGATGCTAGAATATCCTGAAAACCAGTATTAAAACCTGCTCTATAATTATGACATGATACTCTGCAGCTTCCATGACAAGCGCTGGTGAGGAGAACTTAAATACTGCAATGCACAAAGCGCGCAACAGAAATAATACAGAAGAGAACATCATGTGCAAATGAAATTCTGAACCTGTAAATTATTTTTTAAAGATTTATTCCTCCATCCACTTTCCCGTTACATTATCTTCAATAAATTTCCGTAAACTTGTTAACATTTTATTACGCTCAAACCTCATCATTTTCACAATCATTATTTTGATTATTCCCAGCTCCTAGTGCTGTTAAGAACATTTCTTCGTTATATTCAGTACTTCCCCGTCATTTTTGTTGTTTTTATTGACCTTTTCCTGCACACATAAACACTTCAATTCTTAAATTATGACTTTAATAGCGACAAATAACGAGGCTAGAATGTATATTAAACATTAAATTATTAGCGTAATTAATTGCATTGATTAGCATACGATGTGCAGCTAGCTAGTAGCACGAGAACGGAGGACGCTGCTATCGCCATTCCCTTGAGCTTCAGAGGTCAACATTTCAAAGACACGGTCGCTCATGTCCACCTGAGGGCAGCATGCTGCGAATTTTGGCTTTTGAAGCTCAGCTCATGGAAGTGGGAAGAGAGGAGCAAGGAGGGAAAGGGAGAAGGATAGGGAAAGGAGAAGGAGGAGGAGACGAGGAAAGAGGAAGAGTAGAAGGATAAGGAAAGGAAAAGGAGGATGAGAGGGTAAAGGAAAAAGAGAAGGCTAGGGAAAGGAGAAGGAGGAAGATAAGAAGACAAAGGAAGAGGAGTAGAATAGGGAAATGAGAAGGAGGAGAATAAGAGAAGTAGAAAGAGGAGATAATTATGGGAATAAAGAAAAGGTTGGGAGAGAAGGAAGGGAAGGAGAGGAGTATGACAACGTGCAGTACCTCACACGTGTTGACTGCAACACTCACAACAACACACACGTGCTTGATTCTACGTCCAGCCCAGTCATGATGATCGTAATCCGGTGCAGGATCCCCTGGTGTGTCCTGAGCGTATCAGACGGAACTTAGAGACCTATACTACTGCACTACATGCTATTACATGTTACGTATATTGTATTTCAAATACTGTAATACATACGCGTTACATGCTGCGTACATTGTCTTTCAAATACTATAATACATACGCGTTACATGCTACGTACATTGTCTTTCAAATACTATAAGACATACGCGTTACATGCTACGCTCATTGTATTTCAAATACGATACACTTGTTACCTGCTACGTACAGTGCATTTCAAATAATACATACATATTACATGCTGCACGTATGTACATATAACATACCACACTTTACATGTATATTGCATACTACACATTGCATACGACATATCAGATACATATTGCACAGAGCACATTTTGCATGCTACATAATATTTGTATGTATGTTACATGAAGGAATAGTGTCGCACACATGCGAGGCTAAGGCATGTAAATAATTGGAATATTAGTGTGTTTTCATGAATGAGCGTTCGTAAAATGAATAAGAAAGTAAAATGCCAATGGAAATACAACGTTAAGTCATATTTGTGGATCTTAAGATGCAGGAATTCTTAAAGCTTCACTGAAAGACCAAATTGGTAATGGAACAGTTTGTTTACTGACTGTTTCTTCTATCCGACAGTTGGTTATATACGACAATTCGTCTTAAGATAATTTGTTATACGACAGTTTGTCTTAGAACAACTTGTCATGCGACAGCCCTGTGAGAGCAGCTCAAGAAATTGCGTTCTGAGGCAGCGCGTGTTGAAGAACAGGAGCAAAGGACTGGAAAACCTCCCCTCCCCCTGCATACAGCCCTCCTTTCCACTCTAAGCTTTCTGCCACAAGGAGAAGTGTCTGTGTGTTATTTACATAGAGATAGCGAGGGTGTTATTGAGGGGATATTGTATGCACAAACTCAAAATATTTTTCATTTGTTGCTACTTGCTTCTCCACGGCTCAGAGTACGATAACTCCCGGGGCCTCTCACACAGATTGCATTCACAGGACAGACGTTTTTATTGACCACAGATTACTGTGGACTGTGATATATGAGTATTTTTGGTTCGCATGACGATTTTGGTTATATGACATCTGTGTACAATTTAACAATTTCATTTAAAAAGCAAATGAAAAGATGCATGTGTGGAAGTTATTGCGAATGGAAATAAAATATTGAAGTTTTTACTGCATGTAATGCACTTAGTTGCACTAAACACATTAAGACTGTATTCGATTTCTTGCCACCTCATTTGTGGTAATGTATCTTTGTTCGATGCGCGATATCCTTCACATAACCAAATAGAAAGAAGTCCAGGGGACGGATATCAGGTGAACGAGTTGACCAAGAAATTGACTTATCACTTCTAATCTACCGGTCTGAACTGTTTGATTGAGGAACCCACAACCATACAGTCCTCAATGTGGTGCTGCAGCGTCTTGTTGGAAAACAATAGTTAATTGAAGGTTATCTAGGCGAAAACATAATTCAAAAGCGAATGTTTGGTGGTTGAAGAAAAATAGACCAATGATCCGACTTAACACTTTGACCTTCAACTTTTATGTTTACAGGATGGCTAAAACATACATGTGTATAATGATTTAAAACTTTCATAACCGAAAACTACAATAAAATAAATCTGATTAAGATATCTTATTAATTGTCTTTCTAATGAATTTCTTAAATTGTAAAGAAACTTTATGAACACCCTTAATGTACGCAGGTGTTTTTGCCCTGTTGTAGTATAGGAGAAGTTATTGTCCATAATGAGAATGAGAGCATTTTAAATTCTCTCTCTCTCAAGCCCTAGATGTTGATTACCTGCGAGTGACAGGTTTTAAGGCACCTCACAACCTTGCATTGAAGTCGTTTTGAACACCTTAACGAGTCGCATTACGGTGAGCATACAAATGAACTAGACCAGTAAGTTATCAGAAAACAGCTTAAAAGGCAGGAATTTAGCTAAAATGAAATGGCCTCAAGGAGGAATTAAAAATGTAAATGTGTCATTAAAATAAAACGATGCTGATCATTTTGCAATTAAATCATTTGAAATGAATGTAGCTGAGTAGCTCCAAAAGCGTTTGTCGAGCCATCAAAAGCTGCTCAATGCAACTTGTCACAACTTATGGGTAAATAATCAATTTTTCATGAGGCCTGCCTCCATATACTTCACTGAAGAACGCCAAATTAAGTTTGGCAGATCAAAGGAATGGAAAAGGCAAAGAATATCGCTTACTCTCAAGGTCTGCAAGCCACTTAGATCACTTTTTGGCTTAGTGTTGAAATGACTTCCGATGAAGTCGAACGCAGCAAAATGTGAGTGTAAACTAGAAGTTAGAGCAAGGTTTTGCTCTCATCTTGCTGTAGGTGTCGATTTTTACAATTTAGGAGGAGAGCAAAATTTTAATCTCATTTGTAACTTTGGCACGCGTCTATGTTAAAAACTGCCCTAGAGAGCTGATGTTTTTCTTTCTGTAGGTTCTGTATCTTGATTACCCTAACTTAAACCTCATGTATCTTGATTACCCTAACTTTCCCCTGTATCTTGATTACCCTACCTTCGACCTGTATCTTAATTACCCTAACCTAGACCTCATGTATCTTGAATACCCTAACTCAGTCCTAACTGTATATTCTAATTAAGAAGTATGAGGGCATGTAATTCTCCCTAACATTCCCGTAAGAGAAGATGGTAACAGTTGAATGAATAAAAATAAATTACATACAAATGGAGAAGCTTGCGAGTCACCTAGTTCTCGCTAAACCGAACTGATCTTTTCGTAAGGGTAACTGATTTAAACATTTTAAAGACATAGGTGGCAACTTGGGGAAAAAGTATTTGCAAAACTATGCAGTGTCCAATCCACATCCCATCCCTATCGTTTCTTCTTGGTTCGAGTCTGGACGCAGCACCCGATTTCTCTTGCTTTTAACGCATGAGAACAGGTTGACCAATCCTCATCAAAAAGCTCATCTAGCGCCTCTAAGAGCCGATATCTCAAGTAGCGCTACAGAAAAACAGGAACGGTAGCTGGAAGCTGCATCAATAGTTTTAAAATGCTACTATTAGAATTGAAATATTGTATACTGTATTGGAAATGTTTGTTTCTTTCAGCATCAATACATATCGATTCCAGCACTGAGCAACCGAAGGACTTGCCAATACAACCCATATAAAACAAGTAACATCTCACGTGGCACTTACTAAAATTATTCTCCCTTCCCACATTTCTCACTAAGCTTTGCTAATTCAGCAACAAAATGAACAAGAAGTATTGGAATTTTGTCCTGACGAAAAGAATGTCGAATCGCAAACGTCTCGAAACTTTTGGACAATTGGAGATCTCGATGTCGTACGTCTGTGTCAAGTATAGGATTCTTCTTACAAAAGAGTTGGAGAAGGAAGGAGACATTCACGAATTTGGAAAAATATTCAAGTAAAATACTCTGTACATCAGAGGTTTTTTATTAAACCAGCAAGCACGAACTTCTCGTAAATTTTATCCGTGATAAGCACGAGAGAAATTTTTTAATATCGTAGAATTTTACTGATTTTTAGTTGAGATTATACACTTAGTAAGCTGCGTATTGATTTTAGTTGTGAATGTTATGGTAACATCCAATTTCACTTAGAAAGTTAATTGTCATTATATGTAGCAGTTGGTGAAGAGACTCGTCAGTTCTCTCGCCCTCTAGATGATGGTAACATAGTATCATAATTTAACTTGTACAAATTCTACTCTCTGGATTATTAAATTACCATCAAAACAGTTTCATCAAAAGTACCCAATTATCCAAATGAATGGAGATATTAAAGCTACTTTTTGGAAAATCTAGCAATTTTAGGACGACGTAAAAGCAATTGGTTGCACATCTAAGAAGGAAATGTTTAAATTTCGAACTGAGACAAAATGAATGGAGAAATACATTTTCGTAATGCGATTACTGTGTGGGATGTTAAAATTTAGTGTGAATCTAAAGACTAAACTGCATTAATAATAAATGATTTTCATAGAGAGGAAGGCAGCGATGACTAAAACATAAAACAAATATTTATTATGCATAAGTTATGCTTTCATGAACATACATAATGTGTCCATAAGGTCTATTTACAATCTATTTAAAAAAATTCAGTTTTGTTTTCCCGTAACTTTGGAATGCCCTGTATTTACATATACCGTGGAAGTTCGAGATACGAGGAGCTCAAAATACGAAAAATTCAAGATACGAGGAAAGAATAAGCGAGAAATTCTGCTTTAAATATGATCATTTGCTTGCGTTAAGAGCCATGAGACGTGACGCCCGCGGCCTGCCAGGTCGCTCAGTGTCCTTAGTTCTCGTAGCGTGAGAATCTACGCGTTTGTCCGCTTGTGATTTCATTTTGTTAATTTAACGTGAAAATAATTATTTCATAATGCTTCCCAAGAAGAATGTTGCCTCAGATAGAGCTGCAAAAAAAAGTATCAATGAGCGTTGAAATTAAAAAGAAATCATACATCAACATGAGAGTGGTGTTAGAGTAACGGAACTTTCGAATACTTACGGCCGTCCAATATTGATGTGGCCAAAGGAGTTACCGTGACTTCCAAGCACCGTCCAAAACTCCTAGAAGATGTTGAGAAGCTGTTGTTGATGTGGATTACCGAAAAACTGTTAAAAGGCAATTCAGTGTCAGAAACTATAATTTGCGCTGAGGCTAAGATGCTGTTATGTTTTACAGTTATATTATTTACCCGTGTTATTTGTTAAAGGTAAACTACAGTATATATTATTAATTAGTGTTATTTGTTATAAAAATTGATTTTTATGTTGATATTTTTGGGGTGCGGAACGGATTAACTGGATTCCTATTATTACGAGATACGAAAAATTCGCTGTACGTGTTCAGTGCTGGAACGAATTAAACTCGTATCTCAAGGTTCCACTCTACATGTATATGTATTTATGAATACATGAGTAGGACAACATATGCTGCACATATGAGTATTGCTTTCAAAGACCAAAAATTCTGTCACCATGCTGTAGAATTCAACGAGTGCGCCAAACTGTTCAACAGCATTGCAGCATTCCTGGTCGGTGACTCATACATTCCAACGCATGAATAGATGTATTTTTAGCAAAGTTTAGTTAGTTTTCTGCACGTATTTATTAAATAAATTGAAGTATAATCGTCACTTTTACTTTTACTGCAGTCACGCGTATTTTCTCTGTACATTCAAGAAAAATAGTTGATTGCATTGCTTGGGAGAGTACAAAATAGTACCTTCACTTGCGAGTGGTGCTCAACGAAAGCGTTGGGGGATTCAGAAAAAAAAACTTAGACTTGAGCCTTTGACTTGGATGGAGCCTTTGTTAAGGCCTTTAATTCCTTCTAAACCTCACACACACAAAACAGGATGGTATCCCAAAGTTTTTTTTGCCTGTGCCAGATTCGTCTAAATAATTCCTCCAGGGCCACCCCTGGTCTTTCCATGCAAAAGAACCAGCGAAGCCAGGCGGAAAGACTCTGAATTGCATAGCAAGGAATTTTCATAGCGCTTCACAAGGGAAACTAGAGAGCTAATATAAGGCTCTTTATCAGTATTTACACTTGGTTTTGATTCACTAAAACCACTTGTGACAAAAGTTCCTCAATTAACTTAAAAAATTATGAAGCTGTTGTCCTAAATCATCCAATTGAAAAACTAAGTCCCGGCTTTAGCGGTAGGGTGACTTCTATCGCATGGTTTAAAATATTGATTTTTCGAAAAAAACGGCTTGCAGATCTATAGCCGGTATTCTAAATTGTTTCCATTCATTTAATGAAAGTATGAATGCTATTTAAGTACCTTTTGTACTTAAATTTTTAAACTTTTTTGAAATTGTGTCCGTATTTTGAAACATGCGTTTTAGCAGTCGAAATGTACATATGAATGGCTTGACTCACCATCTTTGTTGGGTATCCAGTTTTCGATACCTCTTATGGAGATAAACACAGAAAAAGCCAACTTGTGCAATTCATATTAATGATTTCAAATATAGTTAGTGATCTTTTAGAACTCTAGTTCGCTGGGTCCATTTAAACTGAAGCGTTTTGATCTCCAGGTTAGTAACAGCAGAGTGATGTTCTAAGGAGATACATTTTCAACTATTTTAGTGCGAGTTGAAGTAGCACTGTTTCATTTTAAGACGAAAAGTCATAAACTGACGAATAAACCTCCAGTAACTCAATTAAATACTTAAGACTTTCTCTCTTAATTACATGTATTCAGTGAGTGAACGTAATAAATTTTCAGGTCAGTTGCCTCAGACAATATAATATAATAAATAATTAGGACTATTATAATAAATCCAGACTCTGTTCAAGAATCGAGGCTCGGTGCTGTAGAATTAAGAGAAGAAAAATATGTGCTTGAGGAGATTATTTTCCTAAATCAGCGAGAATACTGAATCATAAATATAAAATCGTTTACCACAAATAAGTAAACTTTCTGTTTGGCACAACTTACGTTTTTTACAAAATGTGGATAAGGTCAACTATTTTAAAATAAAAATTTGGGTAAATCCCTACATTGTTTCAGATTATTGTTAATTCTTGAACTTTACTGCTAATATAATTCAGAATTTTAGTGAAAAATGATCTCATTTTATGAAAAAATCCTTCGATTTTTTAAAAATTTAGTAGAATTAAAAAGTATCCCAAATTACAGACTCGCTGGGTCCCATACCCGTGTCATGCGTAACTCATAAACACAATTAATGTACAATAGTTAAGTCATTGGTTTTAATCATTCAAGATAGTGATAGGCTTATGCCTGAGTTTTGATTTTGAA
Source organism: Trinorchestia longiramus (assembly GCA_006783055.1). NCBI lineage: Eukaryota > Metazoa > Arthropoda > Malacostraca > Amphipoda > Talitridae > Trinorchestia > Trinorchestia longiramus. The sequence goes on from VCRD01000238.1 coordinate 297,004, forward strand.
TGATTGCAGAGGGGTTTCAGTGTATTATTTGTTTGGTAGTATCATATAATATGAGGTATCATATTATAATATCATCGTGTTTCATGAGTTGCAACTTCAAGGTTACCAAATAACTTGTGATACATGGTCAAAAAAAGCAAATATTTCTCATCAAATTACACCAGAACATAAGAACTGTCACTCAACAGTTTTTTAAATACTTTTTAAGATGGATATGACTAAAATACCACAGACCTCACGCAAAACGCTACACCGTCCTCTCCAAGTGAAGGAAACTATTCGTGGGATTCTTACTCGCAACTAGAATAAAAAGTGGATCATAAATAAAGGTTAAATCGAAGAGACAGCAACTACTGACAAAAAATAACATTTAAAACATTATTTAAGTGTCATCTAGGAATATCTGAAGAAGAATTACGGCGAGCGAGCGCGCAGCAGTAACATTCACCTCCGGAGTAATGGATGTATACATCAGTTTTTAGGAGTTCTAGAGAAATAGAACTGAAAAACTGGCTTAAAATCATGAGAATGAATAATATATGTGATTATACTGTGCAAAAATATACAATTTCACTGAATGAATAACATGAACTTAATATTTTTTACCTTCCGTGTCCAGATTCATGACCATGTTAGTATATCCACGTATAATTTAGTAGATTTCTGAAACGTATAGGTATAAAAAAGCTGAGGCACGAATATGATACTACCATGTTTCACTTGTGTACTAGCTTCACTTCACGACTGATATTAATCATTGTTTAGTAACTACACCTCTCGTTACCGTCGTGTTCACAGCACAGTGAGTTAACTTTGCTTGTTGTGAACACGGCCGTTGGTAGCGGCACAGTGAGTTACCGTCACTTGAAAAAAGATCAAAACGTACTGGTGAAATATTTTTAGTGTCTTCTGTAGCTCATGTGGAAATGAGATTGAAAGAACAGGACCGTAAGTTTGGCCCTACTTATTTTCAAAATTAAGTTTTTCTTCCATAATTTTTTATGTAGGGTATGGGGCTTGAAAAAATACGCGAGCAAGCGTAGTGATTGAATAAAGGAGGTACCACGTACCCTCATACTCATTCCATATTTCTGGTTCATGTATCAAATAGCCTTCCAAAATACCAATAACAAGATAAGTATTTAGATAATTAAACATTATACGGGCTATATTAAAGTTTAGTTATCATTCTAAACATAGAATATAATATAATTTGCGTAACTTCCGTCATTTCTGAAACAAATACGAGGTCCTTTGATGATGTTATTCATTACTTTAAGCAGCATCTACGGAGTTTAGTTATTGATTTCTGAAACGATGTTCGGTTTTAATTCCTGCAAAACATCAAGCTCGAAGCGTGAATCTTATCTCTCAAATCTTTCCGCAGCAATAACCCTATAGCGACGAATTTCTTTTTCTAGTTTCTACGTTTAAGCTCACAAAGACCGTCTGTATACTGATGCAATGAAGCACGCTGAGAGCCAGGCAGCCAAAAGAACGATGCTGTAACATGCCGCCGCGTTTAAACCTAGCAGCAACCTCATATTGCTCACTATTTAATTATTAGAACAATTCTCCCAAAGACCGTAAAAGAGGACCGTATGGTCCTTTTCGTCGCTAAAGGGATAAATCAAAAGGATTGAGGTCTGGAGATCTAGGGGGCCACAGAAAGTCACTGTGGCACAAAATTAACCGGTGTAAACAATTTATCTTAGCATATTTTCCGATTTCCTTCTGTTGAGCCCGTTTCCATAAATATAGTGTCCAGTGCAATTTTTCCAAAGACATGGGACACTCAAAATGTTTTTATAATTGTCTCGATAATTTGAAATAAAAAATGTATTAATTTGTAGAAGTACTCGCACATAGATGGTATATTAAACAACACATCGTCTACCATTTAATATTTTGTATTAATAGAATTACGAAGCTGATATTTAAATAACACATAGTCTAGGAATTAATGATGTTTATTAATCCGTAGAAGTACATAGATAATTTATTAAAAAACATGACATATACAAATTTTTGAAACATTTTTTGCTAATTTGCGAGTTCTTGTAATTCGGAACACGTTTGTTACACGCGTAGTTGACGCGCATTATTATGAAAACAAGTCGCTAGGCTGGTGGACGGTTTCTTGCTTCCCTTAAACACGCGCTCGCAGCGAAAAACTTGCAAACGCTTGCACAGATTACGAACGCATAATTTCCTTAGGGTTATGAACGAAGAGAGCAACTGTCGTAAGCATGGGGCTCAGTTTTTACGTTGTTTTTTACTCTTAAACAAGTGCTCTTTCGGCATGCATAAGACAGTTAAAGATGAACTTCATAAGACGGGCATAATGGAGATTCTTGTCGAGGGTTTGTCAAACAGAAATAACATCAATATTAAAATACAAGCAAATGTAGAAGTAATAAAACTGACAAAGATTGAGATTAACACATTCATTGCGGTTGCCTAGCCGGTGCAAATCTTTACTTTGTATATACAGTCATTAGAAAACTTTGAGAAAATTACAGAACCTAACCTGAGCGACCCACCGGTGGGTCATACCGCACTGAATGTGTTAACGGTGTTCCGTAAAACGAAAGTAACAAAAAAAGACAAGGTTTAATTAGCTTCTCTCATTATTGGGAGAACACAATAATTACACACCATTTTGAAATAATTACCTGACTCACATGCCTCAATAATTACCTGACTCACGTGACACAATAATTACCTGATTCACATGACTCAATAATTACCTGACTCACTTTACACAATAATGACCTGACTCGCATTACACAATAATTACCTGACTCACATGACACAATAATTGTCTGGATGACATTACACGATAATTATCTCACATTACACAATAATTACCTGACTCACATGACTCAATAATTGTCTGGATGACATTGCACAATAATTAACTCACATTGCACAATAATTACCTGACTCACATGACGCAATAATTGCATGGCTCTTCATATAAGCATTTCTATAATATAGAAATAAAGAACAGCACCTCAGATGAGGGAGAACTGAGAAGCCACTAAAATAAATATAATGTTAAGAAACGAAGTCCATCATAAAACTGGAAACTGTGCAGTACACTTATTATTCCTATCATTTATATATGGTTTTAACATTGCATGATTAATATACTTTTTTAAGATTTTGTACTGATTCTGTACGTAACGGTCAGGCACACTGCTTATTGTAATTAGTAATTTCTATTTAGTTTAAGTTTTATGTATCACTTACTCTATTACTAGTTGTTTTCACCACTCCACGAATGCTCAGAAATAGGTGACATCAGAACCCTGTAAAAGCCAAATAATTGGAAGCAAAAACTAGCCAGTCATGAACATGAATTGAAGTCAGAGGCAGCCGCGACTTCAGGATTTGCTGAATCACTGCAGTGACTCAGCGTTTATTGGTAACATACCGACGGCAGCGCGTCGTTCCAAGTGCACGCGTGGCCACATGTTCACGTGGAGTCACATGTTCACGGGGAGTCACATGTTCACGTGGAGTCACATGTTCACGTGGAGTCACATGTTCACGTGGAGTCACATGTTCTCGTGGAATCACATGTTCACGTGGAGTCACATGTTCACGTGGAGTCAAATGTTCGCGTGGAATAAAATGTCCCAGTGAAGTCAAATGTCCGCTACTTTTTGGCCAGTAACATTGGCAAAGCTGCAATCAGTAACAATTGAGTGTGCACAATAATTGGTACTGATACTGACTCTGCCACGTTGTGCGGGTGTGTGTCACAGTGACTTGGCTAGTTGTTATTACTACTATTAGTAGTTATTATTACTATTAGTAGTTATTATTACTATTAGTCGCTAATATTACTTTTAGAATAGAATAAGGTAATAGGAACGAGCTATTTGGCCCATTATTGGATTGCAACCCAAGTCTCAAGTTTCGAATTCGAAGAATGGTGTTTCAGAGTGTTAATACAAGTAGCATTCGGTTATGATGAATAGATACAACAAATACAGCTCCCAGTCTCTGCGAAAACTGAAATTGAGGAATGCGAAAAACAACCACAGTATTTATATTTAACAAACCTATCCGGGAAACATCCTGGAAAATAACCAGGATGGAAACAGAACCTTTGTACGAGAGATAATGAGCTTTTGTTTAAAAGCTTCGGGGACGCAGACGGTTAGACTACATCCATCACTTGCTCTGTTCAGGTCTTGGGGAAAGCTTTCGTGTCAGGCGAGTGAGTGAGAAAAGTTTTTTCATGTCTTTGGGAAAGTTTGCCTCATGTCCAACAAGTGAGTGAGGAAAGTTTGCATGCTGTGTTGCCTGTAGCTCAGAAAGTCTTGGTCAACCAACAAGAAAAACTAACTTGAGATTCTGAATGCGTTAATTTCATGCACGTATTTTGTGTGTTCATCCTACAGGACGCAGCAAAACAATGTGACACATTTATAGGTTTCATGAATGTAAAATAAAATAAAAATTAAAAATTAAGTTTTAATTTTGAAACAGATTTAATGCCATTTATGTTTCATTTGGTTTAAAAAAATGAATCAGTGAAGTTGGTGCCATTATGCACACACTGACGAAGGCGTTCAGGAAGAATGTCCATAACTTGAATTATTAGATCAATTTGCAGCCCCCGTGGTGTTCTCCGTACATTTAAGAAATTGCTTCACGTTTAGCATCATGTACAATATATGTCTGATCTACCAATTTATGCAGCATTTTGGTTGACTAATCCTGCTGGTTAACTAAATAAACTTGCTGGTTAGCTAAGTAATCTTGCTGGTTAGCTAAGTAATCTTGCTGGTTAACCAAATAAACTTGCTGGTTAGCTAAGTAATCTTGTTGGTTAGCTAACTAATCTTGCTGGTTAGCTAAATAATCTTGCTGTTAGGTAACTAATTTCACTGGTCAGCTGGGTAATCGTTTAAATTAGTTGACTAATTTTAGAGGTCAATTTACCAACCCTACAGGTTACCTGTCTGATCCAGTAGCTCAACCAACTAATCATACAGACTAGCTGACCAATAATACAGGCCTCTGCAATAATATATAACGTAATGAGTTACAATAAGTCAAATACAGCCTCTTAACACAACAGGCAACGCACTCCTATTATTACTATTGGTCATTACCATGACTTCTAGAGACAAGATCACAGCGATAAGTTTTAGAGACCAGATCACAGCGATCAGTTCTAGAGACCAAATCACAGCAATCAGTTCTAGAGACAAGATCACAGCGATCAGTTCTAGAGATAAGATCACAGCGATCAGTTCTAGAGACAAGATCACAGCGATCAGTTCTAGAGACCAAACAAAAACAAACAAACAATCTTTATTTCCAANACACACTACACTTCAGTTAACACACTACACTTCAGTCGACACACTACACTTCAGTCGACACACTACACTTCAGTCGACACGCTGCAGTTCAATCGACACACTGCAGTTCAGTCGACACACTACACTTCAGTCGACACACTACACTTCAGTCGACACACTGCAGTTCAGTCGTCGGCCAGCAGTTCAGTTAACACACTACCCTTCAGTCAACACACTGCAGTTCAGTCAACACACTGCAGTTCAGTCGTCGGCCAGCAGTTGAAGCACAAGGGCATTGAAGAGACAAGAAATTAATGCATGGCTGGGTATTTCCCACCTCACACGCAATGGATTTACTCCGATCGCCGTCTCCAGTCAGAGCGTCTCCGGCCCAGAACGTTACGTATGCTTTTTACCAAGGATTTACCGTGAATTTACTCAGGTTACTTTGTGTATTGACCTAGGATCCTGTGCTAATTGTTCGAAAATGCATCGTAAATTTGCCCAGAATCCAGAGTAGGTTTACCAAAGATGTCCATAAATTTGCGTTGGATACAAAGTAAATCGCTCTAGGATACTAAATAAAGTGCTGTTCGTAAAGAATAAGGAAATAGTTTGTGAAAGTTTCCAAAATAACTAGGTTTTGATTAACTTTTAAAATGCAAACCAAATCAAGAATTTCAGTTTAGTCTTGTCATAGACAAGAATTTCAGTTTAGTCTTGTCATAGACAGGAATTCAATTTAGTCTTGTTACAGGCGAGAATTCGGTTTAACACGTTGCCTCCGATTGCCCGGCCGGTGAAAACTTCACTTTGTACGCATAGTCACTAGAAGGAGCTGAAAAAATTACAGAACCTAACCTAAGTGGTACACATACGTACCACTTCGGAGTCAACGTGTTAATCAAGTCATAGACCAGAATTTCAGTTTAGTCTTGTCGTAGTCAAGAATTTCAGTTTAGTCGTGTCATCGACAAGCATTCAGTTTAGTCTTGTCATCGACAAGCATTCAGTTTAGTCTTGTCATAGATAAGAAATCGATTTAGTCTTGTCATTAGAAGGAACTTCAGTCAATTATTCTCGCCATGGATGAGAACTTCAGCAGATCCACCAAGCCACACCGAGGGCCTGGCCGAGTCCTACCGGATACGCAAGACTCACACGCTTGTACGAAAATCACACACACTGATGGCGTCATTTGTGCCGTGAGACAGACTTTAAGAAAACAACATCCTCGATTCTACGTTGACTATTTGGATTGCATAAGCTTCAAGTTGCAAAACTGTGTAAACAGATGAAAAAAAGTACCATTCCTCTACGGTTTGAAGATACGGACGCACCAGTGTTATTTTGGATAAACTTGATAAAATGTGACCTTGTATCAATAGAAATGCATGTTTCGAGACAGCTGACGGCGACAGCTTGTGGTTTTTCCGAGATGCCCTCTGTCTCCGCTTCGTCAGCCTCGCAAAAACCTGGTTCCAGTGTTTTATTCTCGTCATTTTCCCCACCCCTAAAAAGTCGTTGTGATCTGGTCTGCGGCCCGTGTTCTGTATCGGGTCTCTGCTTCATGTAGAAAGACCGCGGGTTCGAACCCGGCCATGGACACGAGTTATTTCTCGTACGCCGTGTCGTGCACTCAACCCGCTAAGCACTCAACTCTCCGCCCATGAAGACGCCCATCAACCTCCCGGGATCGTCGCATGGAGCTCACCAT
>VCRD01000238.1:315321-354030 GCA_006783055.1 Trinorchestia longiramus
GGCTGAGGTAGTTAGTGGCAGTCCGGCTGAGGTAGTTAGTGGCAGTCCGGCTGAGGTAGTTAGTGGCAGTCCGGCTGAGGTAGTTAGTGGCAGTCCGGCTGAGGTAGTTAGTGGCAAACCAATACTAAGTACACATTAGTTATATTTTTTGTCAATTGTATTCGTGATACTTCATTCTGGGGATATTATCGCTCCTATTTGCTACCTTGTTAAAAATTCTACCCACACAATGGCACAATTCAACGCCCCATTTAGGCAAGTTTTCAATCTAGGGATCTATGTAAAATCCCCCATCGGAAACATTGCCGTCTCCTTCACTGCGTAATTTTGTTTAGACCAAACCCCATATTTCTCTGCAGCATAAATACGACACATGAACGGATCTCGGAGCTAATAATATGTATTTTCGAGCCAGCTCAAAATGATCAGGTCAACTAACATTATAGTTCGAAGTGTTATCTCATGAGAGTATTCGATACAAGTAAAAATCTACTACTATGAATGACCGTCGTGTGGTTATACAGGATGGCGCATAAGTAACGCACCCTTATAAAAAATTAATAATAAATAAACTATGAAAGGTATAACGATGGGGATAATTACGACATGTCGTATCCATAATTACATGTCGTATCCATAATTACATGTCGTATTCATAATTACATGTCGTATCCTGTCTAGAGATACCCAGTGTATATTGCGGTAATACTTTATTTATTATTAATTTTTTAAAAGGGTGCGTTACTTATGCGCCACCCTGTATATGTATTTATTTATATGCTTCGTGTCACGCTGGTAAGAATAGATAGGAAGAAATTAGCACTGGCGGTCTTGGTTTCAGTTCAGTGGTAAATTAATACACTCATTTTCGCTGTACAAGTGCACTATAATAAGCAACTTTAAAAAAATTAGAGGGATCCAGAGTGTGATATACTCGAATCCGTATCGTGGATACCGAGTTTGGTGGGGTATTGCATATTACAATATACAGGGTGTCCCAGAAGTAACTGACCCTTTTGATTTGCTAATAAACCGAAAACTATTAACGCCAGGATATTGAAACTTGTTTTATTCGAAAGAAAAACTTTTTTATGGCACAATAGGATACTTGGTATCCTATTTACGAACCAGCTTGACATTTGATTTTTGCTTCATTGCAAACCCTTAATTTTCATCATGTCTCCATACAGCAAAGAAGAAAGAATAAGAATTTTACAAATCTACACACGGACATTGTCAACACCAGAATTGCAACGGGATTACAGAAATTATTGCAGAACAACAACCAGTCCTTCGAAGAACACAATTAAATCGGTGTATCGAAAATTTACGGACACTGGAAATGTTAATGATAAACAACGATCTGGAAGATTAAAATCAACTCGAACTGAAGCTGTAATCGAGCGAGTTTCTGCAAGTGTTACAGATAATCCTAAAGCCTTCATCAGAAAACGTTCAACTCAATTATCCATTTCCCGATCGACATTACACCGCATTCTTAAAAAAGACTTGAAGTTATATCCTTCCAAAATTAAATTAATCCAACAGTTATTGCCTAATGATTATCACAGTCGTGTTAATTATTCCGAATCTTTTATTCGTTTGTGTGAGGATGCCTCTTTCATCGAAACCATTATCTTCTCTGACGAAGCTCACTTTCACTTGTCTGGCCATGTAAATAGACATAATTCTAGAAATTGGTGCGATGAAAATCCAACAGAAATTTAAGAAAGGTCGCTGCATTCTCTTCGTGTGACTGTGTGGTGCGAGATAACTGCTTCCAATGTGATTGACCCATACTTTTTTTGAAAATAATGATGGCACAACAGTAACAGTTAATGGTGAAAGATACCGAACTATGATTAGCGAATTTCTAATTCCTGAAATTGAGAGAAATGGCTTATGTAATACTTGGTTTCAACAGGATGGAGCCACGGCCCATACAGCAAGAGAAACGATGACATTGTTAAACGAGTGCTTTCCAAATCATTTGATTTCACGATTTGGTAACATTCCTTGGCCCCCTCGTTCTCCAGATTTGATCCCATGCGATTTCTTCTTATAGGGCTACCTGAAGTCAAGGGTTTATGTAACAAATCCAACAAATATGCAAGAACTTAAAAACAACATTTGTTCTGAAATAAGACAACTATCGCCTGATACACTAAGGAACGTTATGGAAACGACAAAGAAACGAACTCTAAGTTGTCAAAACAACCATGGCCATCATTTAAAAGCCATTATGTTCAAAACCTAGTTCTAGTAAAGTATAAAAAGGTTTTTCTTTCGAAAAAAACAAGTTTCAATATCCTAGCTTTAATAGTTTTCGTCATATTAGCAAATCAAAAGGGTCAATTACTTCTGGGACACCCTGTACATACACAAGCTTGCAGTTGCTTTCAGTAATGTTGAATTTCTGTGTCTAGGATATGATACGAATGGCTATAACTACTTCTATTGAGGCTGAATAATACTGTATTCTAAGTGTTAATTACTGTCACAAGAAAAATAAGTTTCCTTTGAAATAAGCTTAAGCATGGAAACTTCACTCGAACGAAAAAAAGACTGAATCGAGATTGAAAAAGAAGAGCGAGAGAAAGATTATCTCAAGATTTGCCATCATTTTTGATGGCACGGGTACACTAGTGTTCAATATTCGTATAAAAGTCATGATTATTCGAAGGGATACAAAAATTAGAGAGCACACGAATAGGTGTATCAGATTCGACGAACTGCCAATAAAAGAATTCGGTCGTAATTCTTTATGTGGTAATTTCATACCCACAAACAGCCCAAACTATCACCTACGTTTAGTTTAATTTATAACCATATAAAGAAATAATTACGTTGATTACCTTGAACGTTGTTGCTTACCAAAAATTTTACAAAGTTTAAAATAATTTGTTTTAAAAAGGCGAGCAAATGGCGATGGATGAGACAAGTTCTTCTGAGACTTCAATGCACTTCAGAACTCGGGGCTCAGCGATGAGGTAAACCTGTTTGCCGCTGGAGAGACACCGCTCTGGGAAGTCCAAGATCTTTTTTTCCGTCTCAAGTTGTGCGACGCATCGTGCCGTTCGTACGGACGCGATGTGTGCAGTAGTTCGTACACAAGCCTCGTGCCGTGAGGAGTGCGCGTGTATGTGTACGTGCACGTGTGTGTTGCCTTAAGAATACGTGTTGGGACGCTTTCTGAAGTGCTACTATCAGAATTTGACTAGGTAAGAACATGAAACGGATTTCAGTTTCATTCATTGTGATGACTTTCTGCCGTCATTTCCAGTGTTTTATTTTCGACGTGAAGGATTTTACTTAGTGAATTTTGGAGCCGTAATACGGGCCTCATATTTCGTCGTTAGCTACCTGCATGTGACAGATCAAGGACGCAATTCCAGTGTAACTTCATTCTTAAAAACGTAACTATTTGAATATTATTTAAAATTTCGAAGATTACACTGTCATAAACAAAAATTACCGTTAATTCTACCATACATTTAGATAAGGATGTGAATGAAGGCTTTCACTATCCAAATCCAGGGACGGTTTTTGAAAATATCCAAGTCAAAATAAACCAAATTTTCAAATCCTGAGTTTGTTTTAGAAACGAACTAGTGTGTTGTGTACGTCATATTGCATGCATACACAAGCGTTACGGGACCCTGTACCTGGTTGAAGAATGTGAGGGGGGGAAGTCTTATTTCCTTACGTACCGGCACTAATATTGTGCTACATGAAAAAAATTTAAATGGAATTTTCAATTTTCAATAATCACGTTCATGGAAATGAGGAAAACAATGCAGTGACCGTGGCTATTGAACTTCTGCAATTTGTGATGTAAATCGTACTCCGTTACTCCAGAAGCATTTATTACATTAAGATTTATAACTTAACACCAGAAGTACTTTATGTTACTGTAACATTTATTTATATATAATGCTCATTTGTTTCTTTATATTAATGCAATCCAGTTCTGTGCACTGAGAAATTAATACCATGTGACAATCACATGGGCTACTCACTCGAGTGCGTGATTCTCTTTCATTCGATGCAGTTAGAATTTTTTAAAAAACGTGTACGAGTTTTTTAGCGGGAAGAAAACAGTATTTATGGGGGTTTCTTAAATTTACGTTCGATGGGCATGACAGGCGGAAAATTATGGGGAAGCAAGCAAACAGAGAATGAACTTTTAAAAAGAGCTCACGGTTGTCATAAATGTGCAGGTACACCTTACATATTTAAAGTCTATAGCCATATCAAAGGATGCCAAAAACCAGTTGCAACGGTGATTAATCCTATAACGACCAGCGTCTCTAATGAAGTCTATTAAAACTCATTCACTTTAGTCTTATATTCTCAATGTTTCGTTCTAAAGTTGGACAAAATTCCATGAAAAACGAGTAGAGATAGGTAGTAATTTACGTAATGTTTGGTACAGTGGAGAAATAGCTTGGTCGTTAGATAATTAGGTAATGCATCTTCACATTCCAACCCAAGATTTATAACTGAAAAGTTTTGACGCCTGTTCCCCAGGCGACAATGAATACGAACTCGTCAAAAGGATCACTACTTCTCGGTGTCTGCATTGAAGCCTCCGGTGACGGATGTACAGTTGAGGTTTTTTTATATTAGAGGACAATATTTTCTAATTTTTTGTAATTAATAAATTGAAATTCTGAACAGACTTTTTGCCGGTCAACAGGCCAAAAAATAAACTCTTAAATATGGAAAACAGGGTACAGTGGTATAAAAATATCGAGTGTGTTCCCGCGCTCGATTTTTCAATAATTGGTTTCTGATACCCGGACCCAACGCAAACACTGACGGTTTGACCATGATTCGTGAACAGTGCATTGATATTTTCCATAGTTTATATATGGTTTAAATATATGTTCAATGGTGGAAATTTGACCGTGCGTAGATCTGGTGACGGTCAAGACCAGAGAATGTAATGTTCCGACACTAAAACAATCAGACGCTCCTATGAACAGAAATATGTTATCCAAAAGCTGTTATAATCAGAGTGTGAGATATCCAGAAACAATAGTATCAGGAGACATTAATTTCAGGGGCTGTATTACTTGTTGATTGTATTATATTATTCAGGAATTTGAAATGAAACGGGCAAATAATTATAAAAATCTGGATTATAATCCAAAGGTTTACTCAAGTAATTCAGAGTTTCGAATATGTGACCCGATACATTTAGCTTTCCTCAAATTGTAACGAATACTCTTGTTCTGACGCAATTACCATTATAATTACCTATAATTATAATTAATGATTATACAATTTACGATACTTAATTCATTACGCCCTAAACATATGTTTCTTGAAACAAAGATATTAATTGTCGGGTTACCACACAATCGACATCGGGCTGCTGACGAACATTCTACAGGCTTCAGCAAAAGGAACATACAGTGCAGAGTTCTGTAGCTTGTGCTTTAAACCTACATACATTTAACATACATTTGATAAGTAAAGTCTGTAATTTTAAATTTTCTACAAAAAGAGCACAGATTTGATGTTACCGGTCGTGAACTGCAGAAAGCAACGTACGTGCTGTTCTATGTGTGCACCTCAATGGAGGAAATGCCTGTAGTTAACTCAGCAGCATCTCAGCGACCACGGGTAACGGGTAACAGAGGAGATGCCTGGAGTTAACTCAGCAGCATCTCAGGGACCACGGATAACGGTCACGCCAACTTTTTGTTCAGTTGTATACGTGATAAAAAGACAGGATTAAGTGATTTTTATGGGTAGTTGGGAAGAGGCTTGCATAGTTTCTATTAAACAAGCTGAGAAGTTCTGAGATTTGTCAATTCGTGTCTTCGTTTCCTGATTGACTTGGGAAATCCAAATCCTGAAGAAAAGCGACAGTTATTATGAATAATGCTCAAAGCAACGATCATTTTGACATGATCGGAACTCTATTATGGGATATTTTCCACTTGAAATTTCATAAATCAAAACCTTGATTAAAGCAAAGCTACTAGTAAGTAGAATCAACAGAATTAACTTTGTTTATGTATGTCCGTTATACAAATTGGACATTAGAGTGAGAGTTGAAAAGTTAAAAAAAACATTCTCTGGTTTCTCAGAGATCAGGATGCTTCGGTGGCGTAGTTTCAGAAATGGTTAGACAAAATCCTATGTTAAAATATGAAAATATTTTTTCTGAATTTTACGACACAACTAAGGAGGGTTGCAGGGGCTTGTGAAACTATCACTTGAAGTTGTATAATGAAAACAATAAACAAAAATAGTTTTGACCCGCTGCAGGAGATGAAACACAAGGAGGACTTTCCACTTATTAGGAGGTAGTAGCACGTAGACTACGTGCCTCCGTTGTAGAAACGAACTATTGTTTACTTGATGAAAGTCCTGTGTGTCCTCCCTCTCATCTGCAACAATTATTGCGGGCTCGAGTCCGAATGAATGAGCACAACCGCTCGCCCTCCAGCGTTATCCAACCCGACAGCACCGACAGTTTACTAAGTGGATTAAATATTATGAATTATTTAGGAATGAAGGTATCAATTAGGTAATAAGTTAGCAATTAAACATCAATTATCAATTAATTATCAATCATCAAAAATCAGCTATTGATTCTAACAACGCATGGTCAAACTATTAACCTGTTCAGCGTTATTTACATCATATGATGTTTGTACAAGTTGCATTCTACCGGCAATTTACACCATATGAGGCAGATGTACGACGATACCACAACGGCGTGAGCATCATATGATGTTATAATGTTTATTAGTTCAATTAGCGTTGGTATTACTGTCAGATAACAATTGTAATATGACAATAGGATTATTATTGTCGAGTGAGCGGTGACCGTTAACAGGTTAAGAGTCTTTAGAAAAAAGGCTGAGGCTACGCCACAAATTCTAAAAAGCATCAAGAAGCAAACTAAGTGACAAGCGGGACGACCCAGAAATATTACGCTGGGGAAACTAACGTACCTCAGTCTCGCCGCTGTCAAGGCCATGGTAACGCTGCCTCGCCCGCGACATTTCTCCGCTGCTCTTGCGGTTCTCATCAACCCAAGGTAGTCAGATTAGTGTCTCTGCTCTATGTGTACCCTATACACACCCTGCATCGGACATCACTGCTCTGGATTGCAGGCCTGGAACCCCAGGGCTGACGCAGTAACTCCGGCCCTCCGAGGCGACGCTGCAGTAGTCCGTGACGCGGGTGCGGTGCTTCACTAACGAGCTTCGCGTGAGTGGTGACGAGGAACTGCCGGGCAATTGCAAGGTATCGCTGCTTCCGGTGGCGTTTAGAGCTGTTGACAACTGGGAACGACACAAAGGACGCAGCAACCTCAGATAATCGCCCTGAAGTAATCGCGCACTGCCAATTCCCAAGCCCTTTATGTACTGTGGACCTAATCATTTTCATCAACAAGATAGTAACACACATTTTAATACTGTTACTTGTATTTGTGTAGAGAAAACAATATGGTATCACACATTTTAATACTTTTACTTGTATTTGTGTATTGAAAATAATATGGTAACACATATTTTAATACTGTTAGTTGCATTTGTCTGGTAAAGACAACTTAGTTGAAAGCATATTCATACGATAATTAGGAATTATGGAATAGTACCTAAATATAGTTACAGGGATATTCAATACTGTAACTAGGAATTGTGTTATGGAAATTCTGTATATTTGCTTGAGTATTTTATATCCTGGCTGGAAATTGTGCGATGGAAACTGAGTATAGTCGCTTGAGTATTTTATGTGTGATGGAAATTGCGATTGTCACTCTGGTGTCTAATATTTTTAATAGTATTGAAGCACTGGAAATTCGGAAAAATCACTTGGAGCGCAGGATGCAGTGTCTCGGAAGAATTAATTTGGAACTCGTATATGTGACCAGGGTGTCAGGATGTGCAGCTGCTGGAAGTTACACAACAGGCCCAGAAATAATGGAATCTATCGCTGCGTGGATTTTTTTGTACATTTAAGTATTTGAACTAACTACATACCCTCAACCAAAGCTAGTTGTGGTTGCCCTGTCGTACATATTAATGATCAATAGGAAAAACGTAAAGACTGTGCTAGGTACGGAAATAATTAGTTTCCTATAATTTAATTTGTTCACTCTACCACATTTATTAACACTTCAACCATCAACACAATGCTGAACTGCAATCCTAAGTAATTTTATTGATAACGGAACATTTTTAAATCCATGTCATGTTCCGTCACAATGTTATTTTGGGTTGTGAATGTTTAGAAATTTTAGTGTATTTTCTTTTGCCTTATCATATTTACTGAAACAGCTGTTGTTCTGATGTCCGTTTACATAGTGCTCCTGTAGAAATAGTTGATAAAAAAATGATGTTTATTTCAAATATTTTTTAGCAAGTTGTAGCGAAATTGAGCACTCCACGTGCATCAAGTATGAGCTCAATGTGCAGCAAGTACTTACTCCACGTGCAGCAAGTACGTATCCACGTGCAGCAAGTACAACTCCACGTGCAGCAAGTACAACTCCACGTGCAGCAAGTACTTACTCCACGTGCAGCAAGTTTGGCGTGTTTGTGACCTGCGTGTGTGCATCACAGAAGAACTGGATGAGTTTTTGCAGGCACAGTTTCTCTTGATTTGAAGGTCTTGCTGTCATGGCCGCCTCTAACGTAGCCACCTATGTGTGATAGATCTTGTCCGGATTAAAAGAATCTGTGAAAATTTAAATCCATGCTATACGCAGAATAAAATGCATCCTCGATGGGCAAAAGTGTTTGTCCTGATTAATGGAGTAAGTGAAAAAATATCAACTTAAACTTATGATAAGTACGAAATAAAGTACTCCTAAAGTAGAACACGTAGACGCTTGCATTTACGTTATTGAGAGAGCTCACCTTGGCTCTCACTTTCTCCTTGGCCGGAGAAAATAGGGGCAAAATTAAGTAACGATGTACTAGAATCATTTCACTATAGCCGTATAGTGTCAGTAAAAAAATAATGATGCATGTTAAAAAGTGGATCACTGACGTAATCGAGACCTCTTTTAATACATGATAATTTTGAGATAGTGTCCTTAGGAACAATTTTCTTGTGATGTGATCAGACAGGGCAAATTTTATATATTATGAACACGTATTATCATCGAACAAACAAGAGTTTTTATAATGGCGTGCTTGGCCACTGAATTTGAAAAGCGTAGCATATAATGTTTTTCAAGAATTGTTGACATCTAAATTTATGAATTTGATGTTGACTGTTCAACCCAATCGGAAAACCATTTTTTAAAGGAATAATAAATAAATCATAAATTTTTTCATCGTTCACATCGCATAAAAAATTAACGTTTCATAAATGATGTCCGAATCCTATATTTATGAATGCGTTACCATTGTTGCTGAAAAAGTAGACACAACTAGGAACGCTAAAAATGCATTGATTTAATCATTTCCGTTCACACTCTATCCTGCCATTTGAACGAGGAAATCGATGCACCTTATCAAAAAAATTACGCACATGATCAAAATTTTCTTCGTTCATTAAATCAATTACACCTAATTTTGCTTACTAACATTGAGCAAATAGAAAATATTCGTTTTCCGACACCCGGAATCAATAAGGAAGGAGGAGTGATCTTCCTTTACCGTTGCCTGTGCCCCTGGGCACTACAGCTGAAGTTAGGTACACTGGGTACATGTACTCTGGGCACTAGAGCTGAATTTAGGTACACTAGGTGTATGTACTCTGCGCACTACAGCTGAAATTGTGTACACTAGGTAGATGTGCTGCGGGCACTTCAGCTGAATTTAAGTACACTGGGTACATGTACTCTGAGTTTAGTACATTTTAAGTTTATTTTTTGCAACCATTAGACGCTACAGAATTGAGTGTACAAGGTATGATGTCAAACGAATTTTAAGTGTCATTATTGCACTTAATAATTATCACAATTTATATTAAATTTTCAATAAAATTTAGCACCTGGCAATGATACACAACTTAAGAAATGGCTCTAAGTGAAGTCTCTAGCAAATCGTTTACTACTATTTTTACGGCAAAAAAAAAAAATACTCCAACGTGTAAAAGAATTAAGGAATTTCCCCAAATAACAAAAGGAATTCATTGACAGTAGATTTTATTAGCATGCGTAGTGCAATGCGGGTATTTGATAAAGCGCAACACTTCTTAAACATTAAATGAACACATTTAATCTCAGAAGATGCACCACACACTGACGCTTGTTCACAACAACCCTAGCGACTGAATTGTACTTGTTTTTAGTTGCTTTACTAAGGTGCACATCAATCATTGGACTACATGCAGTCCAGACAATTTCAATCAATAATTTAATAATTATAGGGAAAAGTTTGGTGTTTATCATTCATAATAAACAGGGAGTTTCAAAGTGAAGTTAAGTGATGTGGTCTTGATATGGGAGGAAAATGGAAATTACTATCATTTTCGAAGGCCTTCAGTTTTCCTAAGAAACCAAACAACTCAAACTCAACTATTACAAGTTTGACATTATTTATTAACTCAATTATTTTTACGTCTCGATGCAACCCATGGCACGCGTGGAAAGTAACAAAAACATCAATACATGATGTTTACAACCAGTAGCTTTATTATTACGTATTAATAGACGTATGTATATTAATTAATCCAATTTGCTCACTTCTGCAATTGTTAACGCTCATAACTTATTAAAATTATATCATACAATGAACTCGAATTATATACATAAATTGCAAAAATAACGTACGACTTTCGTGTCTATGCGAGTTGTGGAGCATTTACCTTCTTTGTACTCCGTTTCCACTTTAAAACAAATGAACCTGAGTATTATTTCTTTTGGTTGTGTAAGTATGGAGTTCTGAGGCTTCCATGAGGCGTGTTGGCATAAACAAATGAAGTACAGTAATTTAAATACTTTGAATTAAAGTAATTATATGAGTAATTTACTTGAAATACATTTTAAATGAATTAAAACCTATGATGATGTACCAAAATATCTTCATATAAGGCAAAGATTTTTTATCAGGGCATGAAAGGGACAACGCTTGAAAAATCATTTTGAAATTTCACTCGTCTCTTTGAAAATAAACAAGATTTCAAGCCTCAAAGCATGAATAAATAAAAGCCCGCTCCTATTCTTTGGTCTAAAACTGTTGCTCGAATTAAATTCGACTGTTGTTAGTAATTTTGTTGATCTTGAACACAAAGTAAATAAAGAACGTTCCAGCGAGTCCAGCTTTCAGAAAAAGGAAAGCAGCTGCTGAAGTACAGCTTTCTCAAAGCTCTCTCGACACATTGCTGGCTCCTTTTGAAAAGAGGCTTTCCATATGGGAGAATAATATTCGTTTCAAATTTAAAAAAAATATGGACATTGTAACCCAGAATATACAAATTTTAGAACAGAAATGTTCAACACTTCTTAGTTATTGCGTTTTTTTGTCATCACACTTTCGTACAGCTCAATGTAAAAAATAAAATTATAATGGCTTTATAGTGGAAGGAAAGGCCTCACAAGTTCAAAAATGCTTATATTGATGTATGAAAACCCAAAATTATTGATGTAAGTTAAAATTATAAAGGAATCTTCTCTGAATAATATGATGATACTGTATATTTTACCCTTAAATCCTTTCATATTAATTTTCCTTGACCGACAATTTTTCTCGGAAGACTGAATATTCGTTGATGCCCAGAGGGTATCGAGACGGAGGTATTCTTAATATGGGTCTTGATGAACAGCTTGAATGTCCGGCAAGGGATCATTTTCCTTGTGCTATGGTGTGCAGTTAGAATGAAGTTTGATGGAGTCAGGAAAATAGCGATGGTCGTCGACCTAAGATGACCAAATTACAGTGAGGCCCCTTCCGTTTGCTTAAGCGCACGTAGCATCTGATTCCGGGAAGTTGAAGAACAGGGAAGAGGCTTTGTTCAGAAGATGAGTCAGTGGCTGGATGAAGTGGTCGGTCATGTAGACGCCTGTTTAGACTAGCTTGACTAGAAGCTTAGTGAGTGGTTAGGTAGAAAATGAATGGTAGGTTTCACCGGACATGGTCAGGGTTGAATGTACAGTCCGAGTAGGTCATACAATCAGAGCAGACTGTACAGTCAGAACACATTCCACATCATTTCGCTGCGGTTGATGAAGGTTTTTTATACCCACGGGCAAGGTGGTGATGAGGGAGGAGGTTGTTTAGAGGTCAAACCACACGCAGGAAGATGGGAGGGGTTAGAAGATAGGGGTTCGAAGGCTAAGACTGGGGGTTAGAAGCGTAAGATCTGACTTAGAAGTCGTACGAAGGACTGGGGTTCGATGTCCAAAAGGAGGGGCAAGAAGCCTATGAGAGGAGGGGTCGATGTCTCTGATGGAAAGGGGTTCGATGCTTATGGGGGTGTGGGGTTAGGGAGCCTCGATACCTAAGAGAGATGCTTAGAAGGGAGGGTCCAACGATGGTGGTCGGTGCCACCAGGAAAGAGCTGAAGAAAAGAGTTTGGTACAGATTGTACCCAAAACAGGAAATGAAAATAAAAGGGACAATAGGAGGCGAAAAAGGCGCTTTACGCAGAATTAGGTGGCCATGAGAGTTGTTATGGATACTGATTGGTGTACCTGCACAAGATCCAGCGTCTGATGGTATTGAAGTTAAGCGCTGAAGATGAGGAGGAGGTGTTATATCTGAGATGAAAGAGGTTCGATGTCTAGGAATAAGATTACATGCCTAATAGGGGGAAAGGGGAAGGGGGTTCTATGTCTAAGAGGGCGATCAGAAACCTACGAGGGAGGGGTGCTAGATGCCTAAGAGGAGGAGGGGAAGGGGGATCATGTCTACGGGGTAATTGGGGTTTCCCCTCCATGCCCTGCAGCGTCTCTGGGAAACATCCCCCAAACCACCCCCAATTTACCTGTGCTCTGGGGTATTTGCAAACAACATCCCACACTTCAGTGAAATACTGCGCCTTCTCTGTGATATACGCAATGAAATACTATATTACTTTGTAACATATGCAGTGAAGTACTGCAATACTCTGGTATATAAACAATGAAATACTGAAATACTCTGGTATATCAGCAGTGAAATACTGGACAACTCTGTGATATAAGCTGTGAAATACTGCAATACTCTGGTATATCAGCAGTGAAATACTGGACTACTCTGTGATATAAGCTGTGAAATACTGCAATACTCTGGTATATCAGCAGTGAAATACTGGACTACTCTGTGATATAAGCTGTGAAATACTGCAATACTCTGGTATATCAGCAGTGAAATACTGGACTACTCTGTAACACGAGCTCGCACAGAGTTCACACATGCTCTGGTCAGCAGAGCTGGCCCTCAAAAGTCGGGCAGACAAAATTTAGGAATTATTTTGTACGCCGGCGTTCAGAAATGGATTAGGAAAATATTCCTCAACGAGGATCATCAAAATTGTTTCCTTATTTGTTTATTCATCATCGTTATTTATCTTTCCTTGTGTATTATGTACCGTTTGTTATTGATTTTTTTGTTAGATATCTACAGTTTGTTATTTAGTGTTTGGTATTGATTCATCGTTTCTTCATGATTTATCATCTCCTGTTTATTTACCGTGTGGTATCTATTTTCAGTTACTATTTATCTACTGTTTAATATTTATTTACTGTATTTAGTTTGCGTAACGTTTATTATTTATTTATTGTTTGTACTTTAATTACGGGTTTTTATTGATTTATTAGTCGTTATTTTATTTGCGTTCGTTATCTATTTACAGTCTTCTGTTTATTGCACTCGAGGAATTCTTCAATTCGATAAACTTCTTTTTCTTACCTAAAGGAATCATCAAAATCCACCATGATTTAATAGTTATTAACATTACAATTGATATTTTGTTATTATTCTCATACTTATAATGGAAAAAATATATATTGTAGCATTCGCAATAACTTCTTTGTCCAGCTGCATCATGACTCTAGGAACGTAATTCATGCAAACAAAATTTAAATAAATTCCATCCGTTGCGATAACTTGGCGAGAGGCGAAGAGGTTAGAGAATACTTACGCTAAAGAATGCATTGTTTCTGCAAATATATTTCAGGATGGGGGAATTAAGCAGCATGCAGCTATTTCAGAGACCAATTTCAATGTTGTATTTCAGCGAACAGTTAACAGGCACTACAAGCAGGTTATGTACTGTATTTCAGCGGACAGTTAACAGGCACTACAAGCCGGTTATGTACTGTATTTCAGGAGACAGTTAACAGGCACTACAAGCAGGTTATGTACTGTATTTCAGTGGACAGTTAACAGGCACTACAAGCAGGTTGTCTACTGTGTTTCAAGAGACAGTTAACAGGCACTACAAGCAGGTTATCTACTGTATTTCAGGAGACAGTTAACAGGCACTACAAGCAGGTTATGTACGGTTAACAGCGGACAGTTAACAGTTATAGTGGAGAGTTATGTTAAAATCCTCTGCAAACAAATTAATTGTCTAAAATTAAACTTCTAAAATCTGTATTATTTGTACGTGGGATTTGGTCTCATTATTCAGTTCGTTTTATGCCCCACTTCCGTTGCATTAAACACATTTCAGGTATAGAAACTCTCGCATGAACACTTCCTGAGTTTCAAGGTTTTTATTGTACGTCGGACTCGCGGGTCTGAATATAAATATAAGATCCGAATAAGAGTAGGAGTCTAGAACTGTGGAGACTGAAGAGGAAGATATCAAAAGAAGGTGAAAAAGAGAAGATGTGAAGAGCTGGAGGATGTTTGGCTACGGTGCATGTTAAAGTTACTTTACTTGTTATATGCCCCTTCAGCACCACATGGTCATATTTAAAAGTTACGTTACGTATTAGGATCATGTTCAGCAGCACACTAGTCATGAAATAAAGTTACTCTACATATGAGGATCATGTTCAGTACTTCATCAGGCTATATTTAAAAGTTACGCAACAAATTGGTTGCGTGTTCAGCGCCTGAGTGAGGGAGTCTCTGCTTTGGAAGTTGCTCAGGCCTCAGGGCATCGTTTGTAATAAAGGCTTCCTGCTTCCCTCAAGGACTATTGGCGAGAAAATAAAATGCCGGCAGAAATCAGGATAGAAGAATTTAGGAGTCACTGACTTATCAAAACGCGAAGGAGTTTAACAGTAAAATGTAGGAGTAATAAAATATTCCGAAACAAACCAACATAAGTAATGTATCTTTTTGTGCATTATATGCACGTTATAAATGAGTTTATGCATTATATCATAAGTACATTAGGCACATGTTTGTGCCTTCTACATACGTTATGCATATGTTTGCCCATTATACCTACGTACGTTGCAAATATGTTTGTGCGTTATACATATGTTATGCATGTATCATATTTATGCCTTATACATGCGTTACATATATATATATATATATATATATATATATATGTACATATATATGTATATATATATGTTTGTACATTATACGTGCTTTATGCATATATTTGTGCGCTACACACACTTGATTTATATATTCAGCAAGCTATCCATCACTACTGGAACACGGGCGAGTGCAGTACCACTAAAAGAGGGGTCTCCACAGCCCTCAGTATAGGCCTATGCTGTCATGGACGGTCGCATATTGGCTGGCAAATGTGTTTGGGAATCTTATGTCCATCTTATGAATCCCTAAATTATTTCGTAAGACTCATCTACAAATTAGGCCAATATTGGAAACTCATCTCCAAATTATGAAAACACATGTTAATATTAGGTAAAATCTTCTCCATATGAAGGAAATCTTCAAAGAGAAAGAAAGAACGAAAGAAAGGAAGGAAACGTATTTATTAAAATCAAGTTTCGTACATATTAAATGGGCAATTTATTTCTTCAATTATTAAGCTAAAATCTTACAAATACTAATACGAAACAACGAATAATTCAGGTTTTAAGTTCTAATTTCTTCTCTTTCGCTCAGTATGACCTTATTTGATAGTATCTACGATATCATATTTTAATTAGTCACCCAATTAGATAGTATCTATGATTCCTAATAGGCTTAGCCAAGATAGTATCTATGATTCTTAAGAGACTTAGCCAAGATAGTATCTATGATTCTTAAAAGACTTAGTCAAGATAGTATCTATGATTTCTAATAGACTTAGTCAAGATATTTGCACGTGGATGGTCCCTCTGGCTCACAATATAAAAGTAGGCCGTTACCTACCGCCGAGCAGAAACAGTTAGTTCGGCCGCACCTCAGACCGAACCTCCTCAGCTTACCTTACTTCTCTATGTTCGCTCTATATATTAAAAATAAAACATTTACTGCAGCTAAGAAAGAGTACTGCCTTGTACACTCTTACATATTACTCATTTACCTCAGGATAATACGGGAGGGTTTGGCCTTCATCACGAGGCTGAGTAAGAAAGTTCACTTGCGTAACCTCAACTACAGTTGTTCTTCCAGTTGATGGTGAAGTGTTGGCCTTCATCTGCAAGAAGGTGACAGACTTTGCATCATGCAGAATAATGTAAATTGGTTTCACGCAATCTACTTTTGTTTCTCCATATTGCTGCACATGTGCTGTACAGTGTCAGCTATATAAGATATGCTGTACAACTAGTAGGTTGTGCACCTGTTTGTATCTTGCAGTCTGTTAAATTTTTGATTTCAACAAAGCACGACACTACTGCATTTACAAAGCATTTTCTTGCACTGGCCAATCCATGCGTCTTCTATACTCCGTGTGTCCTGTGCGTGATTGCACGATAAAATCTTCTTTGTGTTAAGATACTTTGAAAATTTACAAACAGGTTGAGGCAGCACAACTTCCTTTTTTCAAAGTGCTTTTCTGTGAAAAAAGGGAATGAATAAATATACAATTTGTTGTAGTTTGTGTAACTAGTCTACCAGTAAATAGCATAAAATATACTGTATTTTATGTATCTGGGATATCAGTAAATAGCAGCAAATTTGTTGCATTTTACGTAACTAGGGTAGTAGATAATTACAGCATATTGGCTGCGTTTTGAGTAACTTGGGCACCAGCTAATTTCAGCAAATTTGCTGTATTTTGTGTATATGGGAGAATAGTTAATTGCAGTAAATGTGTTGTATTATGTGTAACCACGATATCAGTTAATGCGGCAAATTTGTCGCATGTTACATAACTAGGGTACTAGATAATTACAACAAATTTATTACAATTTGAGTAACTAGGATACCAGTTAATAACATCAAATTTGGTGCATTTTGTGTAACCAAGTTACTAATTACATAATTGCAGTAAAGTTACTGTATTGTGTGTAACTAAGATACTCATTAAATGCAGTAAATTTGTTGTATTGTGTGTATCTAGGACACCAGTTAATTATAGTATGTACTCAAATCGTCGTTCCTGACAACTATGTTTGATCATGTCGTCTTGACGACAACCACAATAATTACCTACACTAGGCACGTGTAGCCACGAACCTTCGCTTGAAGCTGCTGGACGATGAAGGTCACGTCAAGGTTGTACCCAACACTTCAGGACCTCATAATATTCTGGATCTTCAGTTCCACTAGCGTTATTCTGGTTAGGATGGCCAGCCTAGGAAGCGGTCCAACCGGTATCCGTGCTACCACGAATGGTTATAATCAAATAGGTTCAAGAAGAAGAAAATGGGAGATAATAGTCAAATTAAGAAAAATCACAGAAAGGGAATAGTCAATAAAGAATGCTGGAAGCATATAATCAAACGTAGTGAAAGAATGATGGAAGGCAATAATCAAAGACAGTAAAAAGCCATAGGAAGGCAATAAACAGAGATAATATACGAACGTTGAAAGGCCATAATCAAAGACGGGAAAAGAACGCTAGAAGGCAATAAAACGAGAGAGTAAAAAATGCTGGAATACAATAAACAGAGGCAGTAAAAAACGCTGGAAGGTAATGAGGCAATAAAAGAGCGCTGGAAGGCAATAATCAGAAACAGTAAAAGAGCGCTGGAAGGCAATAATCAGAAACAGTAAAAGAGCGCTGGAAGGCAATAATCAGAAACAGTAAAAGAGCGCTGGAAGGCAATAATCAGAAACAGTAAAAGAGCGCTAGAAGGCAATAACCAGAAACAGTAAAAGAGCGCTGGAAGGCAATAATCAGAAACAGTAAAAGAGCGCTGGAAGGCAATAATCAGAAACAGTAAAAGAGCACCGGAAAGCAATGAAAAAAAGACAGTAAAAGAATGTTAGAAGTGTGTAGTCAAACAGAAAAAAATACGCAATACTTATTCTAAAAATTTATTTTCAGCTGGAAATTGTGCGGTGTTCATAACTCTAACAGAAAAGAAGATTCTTCCCATTAATTACGAGGTAATTATTGAAGGATATTATCTGTAAGCTCTGCGAGTTGAGTATTTTAAGCACAAACCTGCTTGCACAAGCTGCTTGTTATTTCTTCACTCCGCACTACGCAGAAACAAGTTATGCTTCCAGATGTTGACCCCTTGTGTTCTTAAAAAAGTTTAACCTCAAGGTATTATTTTACATTATATCATTAGGTCAATTATTTTTCTTTTATGGCATTGAGACTCCATGTTCCTAGTCGGGTAAGTTTATTCCTTTAAATACTGTACTGAAATATTGCTACTGAATATTGTACCGTGTGTACTCAAATCAGTACCAATAAACATCTCAACGTCTAAGTTCCTGCCGAGTTATAAAGAGGTGATAAGAAGTAATACAGGGTGAGGCAACATAACTTCCTTTTTTGAAAGGAACTTCCTTTGAAAAAGGAAGGTATGTTGCTGCACTCAGTATTATGTTCTTTAAAGCATGCACAGTCCAGCTAACAAATATGTATGATAAATTTATATGAAATTTATCGTATAAGACCGTATGTTAACAATGATATGGAATGAAAATAACAAACCGGAAAACAGTACCGAACATTTGAAAGAACAATTGTAATGAAATGCTTTCTTTACTGATATTTTTTAATGATTAGTAATATTGTGAGAATTTAAACGCGTGTTAAATTTGAACACAAATAACAATTTGGGAATTTTTGAAAACTCCGTGAAACTTATGTGATTTATGAACAATAAACAAATCACGCAAGTGTCCATCTCAAAATCCTGTGTGTACTCAGACTTGACTGAAAGAATGTCCAGGGATTTATTCCAGTTCACCTCGTAAGCTGATGTGTATCATTGACGGTATGTTTGACTGTAAGATTGTATGGACATTCATTATGGTAAATGTCATCGCAGACACGAGCAAATGTGAATGAGGACTGTAGGGCAGTGGTAACATTTGCTGGCGTGTTTGTCCTCTGAGCTTCACAGAGACACTGAGCCTCACAGAGACACTGAGACTCACATCTTTCATCCATCTTAAGACTTCGTCTAAGAAAGTTGTGACGGTAGACGGAATTCACAGCGTCTATCAGTTTCAGCAAGTCTCCGGAAAGTCTTGCGAAATTTCTTTTAATTCAACAGTAAAGTTGGACCAGAAAAGTCCTTCCTCCTACGCGCCTGTTTCCCAGCAGGTCTCGTTACCTTGACCGCCTCACTCCTGCAGTCCTAAACAGGACTCCGGCGGCTGCAACGTGTGTAGGATCCGTGGCGTTGCGGGGGATGCAATACTACACCTGCGCTGTTGTCCCTGAGTCCTTCACCTGCAAACAGAGAAATTGTATCTTCAAGTAAATTGAGTTTTCTGATGAATTAAGTTGTAGCAGAGTAGACATTTTAGTAAATTGGGTTTGCTGGTAAATTAGCTTGTAGTAAATTGACATTTTAGTAAGTTGGGTTTTCTAGTGAATTAGGTTGTAGTGAATTAGACATTTTAGTAAGTTGAGTATTCTCGTGAATTAGGTAGTAGTATATTGAACATTTTAGTAAAATGGGTTTTCTAACAAGTTTGGAATTTTGTAAATTATTTTTAAGTAAATTGCATTCTGTATTTTATTTAGTGAATTCACTTTCGTCCGTAAATTGGGTTCCAAAAATTGAACCAATCATTCTAAAATATTGGATATCCAAGTGCAGAACCTGAAATTTTAACTTCATAGGGTTTGAAAACATTGACACTTTATTGTAAATGAATTAAGGCAACTTATATGCAATGCGTCGGGATGCACATTGTATTATACAAGTACGTAGGTCTAACGTTTAGTTTCGTAGTTTAACATTCGGAAATTATGTAGCAAACATCAGCATCTTACAATAAATTCAAACGTTAAATAACTCCTCACAGGAAACAATGCGAACGTGAATGCGTATTTTATTTTACACCGATCCTTCTTAGGTAATCACAGTTCCATGCTATGTTACTTGTTATTCATGGTAAAGTTTTCCATTGGTACGGAAATGTAAGAAGAAAATGCAGAAAATATGAATAATTTTTTGCTACCGAAGTTCTGCATAATATTTATGTACGTGCATATTTACTCCCATTTTGTCCTTCTCAGAAGTTCAACTATTCCTCATTGTCTCGTGCATACTCAGCTTCTTGTTGTTGTTTGCATGAGTTCTTCGATTTATCAAAGTTCAAATAAAGAGGAGTTCCCATGTTTTTCAGAGCGGTAAGCTAGTACTTCCTGCATTATTTTTTTGTACATAACTGGAAGCTCATCACTTCAAGTTTCTAATCACCTTCATTCTATCAAAGTTGGTTTCACTTATTGAGTACATACAATACTGATATAAATGATAAATAACAATACTGATATGAATAATAAATAACAATACTGATATAAATAGTGAATAACGATGCTGATATAAACATTTAACAATGATATCGCCTTCGTCCCGATGACACGAGGTTTGATGCACGGAGTCCAAAATGGCAGCTTGAGCTTTCTATCATAGAGATCTTAAAACGGATAAGAAAATGCTGACGCCCGTACATAGTTGTTTGTGCAGTCTAAGACATACAGTATGAGGTAGGGCGCTGAGACAGAGGGACTGAGTAACCTCTTCCTATCTGAGTAGCTTGTCTGACGTACTTCTTTATGTTATTGACGTAATTGTGAGCGCACTTCTTTACAATTATTGGTCTGTACTGTGAACGTACTCCTTTATAATTATTTGGCCGTATTATAAACGTACTTGATGACCATTACTAAACTACAAAATATTTAGCACTTTTGCATTGTTGAATATTAATTAAGTATCGAGAATCAAAGAAATAAAATACAATACCACAGAGAAATACAACCTCATGAGGCACAAGAAAACAACAATAAATAAAATAATGCATTGAATGCAAAGGCGGAGTCTGTAAGCAGCCAGTGAAATTTTTTTCGCGTTTTTGACTCAAGATATTCCTGCTGCAGGTTTTTCTTGCTTTTGAGGCTTTGCCTTCAGGAAGGGGAAGCCAGAACGATGAACTGCACAAAAAACCATCCCTGCCTATGGCGATGAACAGCCCTAGTACAACGACGTGTGTTTTTTTGCAGGGTATCCATGAAAAAAAATTTGCAAACATTTTGTGTTGATTACTCGAGCGTTTCTGAACTCTCTCATCAACGTATGAATTTTTGCTCAGTAATATTTGCGCGGGATTCCCACTAGCTTTTCACTGCATGAAATTCGTTTGAATTTTCTTCGGTAAATGTTGATTAATCAAAGTCGTGCTTACATTTTCTACGCATGGTTAGTTAGAATCGTAGATTTTAGATTAAATCAAGACAAAAAAGAATGTCCCCTCCCAAAAGCATTTGTATGTAGCGAGGAATTTTGTTTAGTATTTTTTAGCTATTTACCTTTAGTTTAGGAAAAGTATGTGATGGACTATGAGTTAATTTATTTAACACTTTTCTTTCATTTATTCATTGATAGGAATTTTGTGGTCATGTGGTTACCAGACATCGAAGTGGGACGCGGCGTGGTAGCAAAAATATTTGTAACAATTTTGTTAACCGCTTAGTGTATACATCCGTACAAATATATATATATATATATATATATATATATATATATATATATATATATATATATATATATATATGCTATAGTATTTATATACTTTGCCTGAAGCTGTACTGTACATATTACGTTTATATGTATACATATATATATATATATATGTATATGTATATATGGGAGTATGTATTTTATGATATTTAGATAGTACGCAATAGTATAAGATAGCAGTATGCAATATTATGGGATGGCGCACCATTTTATAAAATAGTATGCAATATTATGAAATATTTTGGAATAAAAATTTCATTTTTCTATCAGGAAGTAAAATCACGTCCTATCACGCCATGATTCATAAGTCACAGGAGGTATTGACTTTATTAGAAAAATGTAATTGATTATACAGGAAGCATAAAGTTCTAGGAAAAAGCATCATAGTTTTCTGATGCGTATGTTGCAGTGGGACTGAACAGCTCCAGGAGCAATAAAAAGAAGGACAGGAACTTAAGAACAAACGTCAGCTCGTGAGACCAGTTTTCTATTCCAGTTTTTAGTTCCCTCAAGTCTTGAAGACATTACTGGATCCCCTGGAGTAGAACTGGGGGTTGCTGAACGGACTGGGTGAGCTGTAGCCCAGCAAGTCTGGGCTGGTGGGAGTCCAGAAAGTTTGGGCTGGTGGGAGTCCAGCAAGTCTGGGCTGGTGTGAGTTCAGCAAGTCTGGGCTGGTGGGAGCCCAGAAAGTCTGGGCTGGTGGGAGTCCAGCAATTCTGGGCATGCATTTTATTATGAGTTGTTATGGGGTTACTGGAGGCGTAAAAATGAAGTAATCTAGAAAAGAAATAATAAGTATCCAACTAGCAAATAACTTTTCGAGGGACATTACGAGGTACTTTATGACCTCACGAGGTACAGTGTGATCACACGAGGTACATTACGAGGTACCTTATAACCTCAGATGGTACATCACGAGGTAACGTACGAGGTAATTAGTATGGTGGCTTGACAACCATTCACAACCACAAAGCAGTGATGATAGCTGTCATATATTAGATACAGAGAAATATTCTCCCTTAGTGGATTGATGAAATTTTGTTTTGTTAATGTAGCTAAGTTACATGGTCAATGCACAACAATATTTTGATGGTCAATGTATTTAATACATGTGCATTAAGAGGAATGAAAGAACGATGACTATGTAGTGGAAGTTTTATGGGATGCGTTTCTGTCCGATGTACAAAAATATTCAAAGAGAATTTCTGTGGACTGCGTAACAGAATTGTAGGCTATGCCATGATTTTCGGAGACAGAGCTGGATTTTTTGCAAAAATGGTTGGATGAAGTAGAACTAAAATGCAATATTTCTAGAATATTTTGCTCCTGATTTAAAAATTAAAGAATATCCAAGTATCCCAAAGTTAAATTACAATGGTTATACTAAGTTACATTTATGTTCCTAAATTAATTGATCAGTAGAAAACAGAAAGTGTTTCGTGTAGGTGCTATTGAAATGTGCAATTAAAACCAGTGCCAAAAGGTACGTTCTATTACATGTCTAACAATTGTTAGATGAAGAAGTTTATTTTACTTCACATTAACAGTTTCTGCAGCCCAATAAAACTCCTTCCCAAGTCACACTACCCAAGACGTCATGGGTAGTGTGAGGGCGTCGCCTATGCTGTTTAAGCCTCGTTTTAAAGCTCTGGAAACAGTACACGGTTACGTCAATTCATAAAACTCCAGGTATTATTGTTAAAAAGATCCCTACTACTAATCCTACCCTAGTCACATGAACAGTCTTGAATTTCCTGGACATACTTATTTAACACCAAAACTTAATTACATGCACCCTTACTGAATAAGTGACATTAAAAAAAATCTGACTAATACTTTATCTCAAATGACAAAAAAATACATATATTAAAAGTGTTTGCCTTGAAGTGTAGGAGTAACTATTGAAGATAACAATTCATGTGCTCAGTTAGGATGATAATATTACAGTGAGTCTAATATTACGGTGAGTCTAATATTACGGTGAGTCTAATATTACGGTGAGTCTAAAGGTGCCGTGACGGTTGATAGTATCGTAGCCTAATTGAAACAAAAGAAAATATTCTAGGAAATTCAAGAAGGAAACTACGATTATACTCGCAGACAGGGGCATACACTAATTAGGAAATACGTACAAGGGTTAGTGCAATATCACGTAGTCTTTACCTTCAAGTGGCTTCCATCCAGACGCATGTCTCATTGGGGACGGGATTCTACTTCTGTTAATAAACTACTGCTAACCCGAACAATAAATGACGAAATTACTACGTAGAATTTACGGCCGTTTTTATCATGTGCTCACAAAAGGAGCAAGTTCAATTCCATTGTAGATAGCAAAACCAACTTGAGGTACAGAAAAGAACCCAATTCTAATAATTTTTGAGCACACCCTTACAGCTACCGTGTGGCTGCTCTTTCCAACATATCGGCCAACGCTAACGAAATTATCGGGGATTATCAGAAAGAATCAATTGGATGAAAATATCAAAAAGAATCATCTGGGAAAATCATTTGAAGGGAATAATCCAAGAAGAATTTTCTGGGGAAAATCATTTAGAAGGAATCATCATGAGGGAGTCATCAGGAGGAATTATCTTTGAAAATAATCTTGGAAATAATTTCCGTAAATCTTCTGGGAGAAATCATGTGGAGGAATCATCAGGGGATATCGACTTTTGCGAATCATATAATACAAGTCCACCGGGATGACCTTGGCTGTAACTTCCTGATACGTAAATGACGAGCAACGTTCTTGTACGTTGTATTAGTTTTGTGTCGCTTGCTAACACGAGGCAAACACGCAGCCTTATACCTAGATTCACTTCCACAAATTCTAGCTACGTACTTAGTGTTCCAAGCTCTATAGCAATAAAAGGTATAATACCACAGGTTTCAGTTACGTAATTTGTGTACCTAACTCTACGTCAATAAAAGGTTTGATACCATGAGTTTCAGTTATTGACGCAGTGTTCATAACTCTTTATCAATAAAAGGTATGATACGACGGTATTTAGTAACATTCATAGCGTACATAACTCTTGCAAAGGCTGTATTTGCTTCTATGATTATTCTTGCAACCGCAAGTGTTGTAAAGACGTCAAAGATTTTTGGCTAAAAATACTCCACGTGCAATTTTTGAACAGAATTTGGCGTCATCAGGGTCATGTGGGCGGTGCAATGCAGAGTGAACTTTGCTAGTTGAGAACTGCTCGTTTGTTTGGAGTCTCTTTGAAACATTCGAAACTTCATCTCAAACACGAGACAATTAGTTTTCTACGATCACTATGAACAAATTATTGCACAAATTTCAATTTTAAATTAATTTTACCGTAAAGCTTTCTGCAGAAACATACTTTAGCTTCGCTACCGTGTAATTCAGCTCATCTCTCCCTGGATGGGAAAGAAAACAGAGGAAGATTATAAGATAAAACTTCCATCAATGTCTGAGGTAGATTGATGGCTTGCGATATCCAGGATTTTTTCCATTCGTTATTCAAGCTTTATGCTTCCTTTTCACTGATAGCATTACAGATAGAATTTTGTAGCAGCGTCTGAGAAGATTGTACTTACAAGAGAAGTTTATTTTCCCGATAATACATAAAGAAAAACCCTCATATACAAGGATCGAGATTACTGCCGCTCAATTGTGTCATCTGTAGACAGTCATGTTTACTGCATGAATATCCTTAGATATTCATAATGAAGTCCAACAAGTAAAGGTGCACCGCTGAGATTTATAGGATATATTTTTACATACAGGTTGCGGCAGCATAACTTTCTTTTTTCAAAGCTCTTTGCTTTAAAAAAAAGGAAGCGATGTTGCCGTATCCTGTAGTTTATATTTTGTATTGTGTTGACTCACGTATCGTTGTCACTCGTCCCAGTCTTGACGACAAATAAATCAGTACTGGAGTCATAGAGCATCGAGTGACTGAGTATTAAGTGCTTGAGCATTGAGTGGTCTAGTATTGAAGGCTTTGGCGGTAAGTGTTTTAACGTTTAGTGCTCGATCATTGAGTGCTTGAGCATTGAATACTTTATTGTTGAGTGTTTTATAATTGAGTATTTCTGTATTGAATAATTTAACATTCAGTACTTTCGAGCTTTTGAGCGTTTGGAACTTGAGTACTCGAGTACTTACAAGTTTGAATGCTTGAACGCTGAGTCACAACAAGTGTACAAGTGATGGAATACCCTCATTGTATTTCCATGAATATATTTAGTCTCACAGAGATCATTAAATAAACAAGCTGTCGAGTTCCATAGAACAGACTCGTTCATTTTAGTTCATCGCAGGTGCTAGAGTTCCTCATATAATCAAAATATATAGCCAACTCACCCTTCATTATGATTTATCATCCAGTTAATTAATCCTTTAATTAATGGAAGTCATCATTCGGGAGCATTATTCGGGAACAACACCTGTACGCTCACACTAGTAGACGGGTCCTTGTCTCTCTCTATTAATAAATTAATTGTTGACGAATTGTCTTGAGCGGCAGAATGTTTTCATTCATAGACGCCATTATGAGTCCTCGCTGGCTTGTGTTTTGTGTACACGTGCGTAAACTGAATATTTAGTTACTATGTACGTGTCAATTCACGTGTGTTAACGGCACAAATTATGTTTTATATACACGTAATTTCAATGAGTTTGAGGTGCTGAATAGGTAGCGGAAAGATGATCTGACATGCACTTAGGCTGAATAAAAGCGAAATATAGCAGAAAACAATAAATTACAACCACGACACACACTGGACGTACAATATTTTTTATATCCACGCGCATAATCTGTATACGGGGTGAACGGAAAAAAATTAACATGCAAGTAACTCTCCTGTTTACAATGCGTTAATTTCCTGCCAGACTACCAGGGTGAAAAGATTAGAAACAAGGCAAAGCCTGCAATACATCACAGCAACTGAGAAAACCAATTTAAGCAAATAATATTGGTTTTTTAGTTTCATATTTTTTAAAATTTATTTCAACATGTCAACATAATTTTCTTTTAATTTTTACGCTGTACTCCCTTTGTTTATCCAGCAAAGTTTTAGTAGACTTATTGATGTTTTTCTGAACAATTTTAATGGGATTTTTTAATGTTATTCTATGTTTTGTTTGTCTAGGCATAAATAAATTGTCATTGATTATCGTAAGGAGTGATAGATATTTAAGTAAGCATGTTTATTGGAGGCAAAATTTTATGCACAGATAAACTTTGAATGAAGGCAACTGAAAAAGTATCTCGTGTCTCTACAGTCATGTGAGCACCAACATTTTAAGGTCAACCAACCATTAATCATGAAAAGCTCATTATTCATAAGCTAAAACAGTGAAAGTTGCATCTGGATGCATACATTTATCCAAGTACAATAAAATTTCCTTGACACATTAAAATTCTGAGTATAGAATTTAGTGCCAATTTATGCTTAAGAAGACGTAAGACCCAGCTAATTTTCAGCTTAAGACTATTACACTATTTACATTGTCATAGTTAGATGCTCAGTGGTTCCACTTCTGCAAACCCCAGTATTTGAATACTTGAATTGATTATCGAAGCCTTTTAACATTCATATCTTGGTATAAACAAATCAGTAGACAGAGATTTAGTTAGATTTGGTCAATTAGATTTGGGAATGTTCAGGATAAATTCTATTGATTTAGGAATTTGGGATTTCTATTGAACGAATTAAAAAACTTGTGTCGCATTCTCGAAGTAAATCACGAGCATAGAACAGAGATAAAACTTACAAACGCGTTATGCGAATAAAAAATCTGTTCTACATATTGCAAGTACTAGTGCTTCATTTCCATTTTTTATTCTTGCGCATCACTTCTTGTATCAAAATATTTTGACACGTGCACAGTTTACCATAATTGGTTTTTTCAACGTGTTATTGAACATTCAACGTCTAATTGAACATTCAACGCCTTATTGAACATTCAACGTGTTATTGAACATTCAACGTGTCATTGAACATTCGTTACTGGCTACCGATGTCAGTGCAACGTTACCTTGTGGTTGCTCTTCTTCGTGGCTTTGGTTGCCCATGTTATTGGTTGCCTCTGATCTTGGTTGCCTCTGTTCCTGGTTGACCATGTTCCTCGTTGCCTCTGTTCTCAGTTGTGGTTGTCTTCGTGCTTGGTGGTGCAGGATCTTTGTGACCCAGACCTGCATGAATTCGCACGGCAGGGCACACAGAACGAATGGTGTATTAACTGGCCTTACAATCTAGTTCCAGTACGAACCACCATGGAGCAGTTGGGCTTCCATGCGTTTCGATACCTGCATCAAGAAGATTTACTAATCAAATACCATGTAATGGTACTGCTGAGGTATTAGTCTATTTTCCCAATCGTATTATGAAAACTTGTTGATTGACCACCACAAGGTGGTAGTTATAATGTTATGGTTAATTTTTGCTGTCGCATCACAAGAGCTATCTGGTCAACCACGTAGTGAATAGGCTATTGGAGTGGTCAAGTTATCGTTAATTTTAACTACTACGCCTCTAGGACTAACAGATCGAGTTTTAATAGTAGTTAGACATTAGTAGATTCTAATGACCTGTGAAAAAACTAACTCACATATTTGAAAAGACACTAACCAACAGACCACTAAAAGGTCTTACTTAGTAACTACAACGACGGTGGACTACTAAATTACCACCACTGGTAAAATAATTCCTTCGAAGAAAAATAGCCTAAATAATCTCCAGAAAAACCAACAATGCAATGAACAAACCGACTAACACCTAAAAAAATTAAACAAATAATTCTGAAGAAAACGAACAACTTGACTAATCTCCAAAAGAATTAACTAAGCCATTGCCTAGAAAACAGTATGACAAACCGTGAGAGGAACTAATGAAGCAAGTTCAAGAAAATAGACTAATTGACCTCGAAAAAACTTGCTAACTCAATTTATGAAAACAAACAAACTCCCAGAAAAACTAGCGAAACATTTTTTCAAAGAAAAACAGAGAGACTGACCTGCTGAAAAACTAGCGAAACATTCTTTAACACGTTTGTTGCGATTTTCCAGCCGGTGCAAATCTTTACTTTGTACACATAGGCACTAAAAGACTTGGAAAGAATTACAGAACCTAACCTAAGTGACCCACCGGTGGGTCGTATCGCACTCAACGTGTTAAAAGAAGAACAGGGAGACTGACCTGCTGAAAAACTAGCGAAACATTCTTTAAAAGAAAAACAGAGAGACTGACCTGCTGAAAAACTAGCAAAACATTCTTTAAAAGAAAAACAGAGAGACTGACCTGCTGAAAAACTAGCGAAACATTCTTTAAAAGAAGAACAGGGAGACTGACCTGCTGAAAAACTAGCAAAACATTCTTTAAAAGAAAAACAGAGAGACTGACCTGCTGAAAAACTAGCGAAACATTCTTTAAAAGAAGAACAGAGAGACTGACCTCCAATAAGACTAGCGAAGTAGCCACAAGATGAAAAATGGTCTGACTGACCATCACCAAGACTGACCTCGACCCAGTCAAGTTCAAAGCAGAGACTTTTTCAGGCCCCTCAGGTTAGCTAGCCTGTTCTTGCCCTTGCTTTTTCTTGGGCGCTCTGCCCTCGGTCTTGAACGCAGTTTGACCCCGCCAGGCTTCCATGTTTTGCAGCTGTTTTTTGCACAACAGCGTCAGCTTGCCTAGCTTTCTCCGTCTGCAAATCATACGGCAATTATTGTCGCAAAATTGTGTTTCTTGGTGCACGTGAAACGACTAGTTGCATTTGGAAGTGCTTTTTTACGTTATTTCTTTCATTTATTGTACTTACATTTTTTAAAAGAGGTTGCGTAAGCTCAGTGCTTGATAAAGTGACTCATTTCTTGATGCACGAATAGTTTACTTTTTTCTGATCTTTGGAGAAATGTTGGCTGCAAAAACGCAAGCAAATTCTCTTGGTTACTGGCTTATTATATCTATTATAAATGACGCTAGGTTTTCTAAGCTATTTTAGCAAGGGTAATTCTAAAGTCATTAGTGTTTCTTCAGTTCCCTCATGAGACCATATCTCTTATTTAATTTACATTATTGATGCATTCAGGGAAATAAAACAAATGCATAGTCTTGAAAACAATTAACTGAAGTCTAATGTAAATTTTTCATAAAATAATTTGCATAACTCCATTTTGCTTGCTGACCTACTTCTTTTTGCACATCTTTTGCTTTTGCTTTAATTACATCGCTCGCAGAAATGTGATGATGCGTGAGAATAACTTTTTATTCATTACCTCAGCTGCACATGAAAGGATGGGAATATGTAATTGATGTTGAGGGGAAAATGTTACAGAGAGGTCCCCAATGGTTGTGGATTTAAATACTCAGAAGCTCTCTGGTATCGTTGGAATATACTCCTAGGGATGAGAACGATATAATTGAATTGATCACACGCATATTTTCCACCACAGTACGGTTTATTTATATATGGTGTGATGGTCGGTGCCAGTAGGAAAGGTATAAGGGAGAGCTAGACACAGAGTGTGCCGGGAAAAGAAAAGAGGGAACGGAAATAGCTGGATATGAGTAGTTTATCATAGCACGGTATGACGCTTCTTACTACGAGTTAAGCCTCACACAGCATCACACTTCTAACTACGAGTTTATGATAGTACAGTATGTACTACTAAAATACTACTAGGTTATAAACGACCTAGATACGCTGGAGATAACAATTCTCTCCCTACAGTTATACCGTCACGCACGAGAGCGAAGGTGTGTGTTGCTACATAATCAGCATCCACTTTCCCCTGTGAGCTGTTGTAAGGCAGGACTACAGACAAGGTCTTTCTCTTACCTTGTGCTGTGTGTGCTGGTATGCGAGTGACACAATGCTCTTCAGTCTCTTATCTCATTTTATGGAAAGAATCAGAGCTTACTTAGCTAATTCTGTCATTGGTTGTAGAGGGAAAAATATCGGCAATTTCAATAATATTTACTTACCGGAAGTTTGGCCTGCATTTGCCTTATTTCGAGAAAAAAGAAACAATATCTTAAACTGTAGACTGCAAACTTTTTTTGAGGTCAGTTATTTTTTAGACTATTTCGTTACTAATTATAAACCATTTGTTTTTCATAAGGTCACGTTTAGTTTTCTTTAGGCCGTATTTACTTTTCACGATATCATATTTATTTTCAAGATATCATTTTTATTTTTAGCGAGTCATGTTTCCTTTTCACCATGTTGTAATTATTTTTCACGAGGTGTTTTTAATTTTTCAAGAGGTCATATTCGTTTTTCATGGCATCAATAATTTTTCACTGGGTCATATCTATTTCCACTAGGTATTTTTTATTTCTATGAGGTCACATCAATTTTTCTCGAGGTCGTATTTATTTTCATCACGAGGTCAGTCATTGAACAATGAAGTAGTACGTCTGTCAGCCAGCGAACAAAACACATCACATCTGAACGTGAGAGTGACGCCTCAGAGACACAATGCACTTGAACCTTTCTCTTTGATTGGGTGGTGGAGGACGGACTAAGTCCGGGAACCGAGAGTTGTTTACATGTCAGAAGTAATTATGCTACTACTGAGGTCTTTGCTTATACGGGGTAATTATTACTGAACGTGTGCTTCTTTAGGGTAATTATTACTGAAGTGTTTGCTTATTTGGGGTAATTATAAATACCCCAAATAAGCAAACACCTCAATAATACCCACTCTTAAGAAGCAGCAGCCTCTCCACTCTACAATTGGAAATTATTATTCCCATTGTAGAGTGGAGAGGCTGCTGCTTAGTGGGGAGATCATGAGGTTTAACATTCTTATCATTTGATTGTCATACCTCACTAATAAAACTGGTTGTATTCTCAAAGCCTAAACTGGGAAGGCTTTAAAATGCACTGGACTTACACGTGAAGATATTTCAGAGTTGATTATAAAAAGGTGTTAGAATGGATTGCTCGCCGGAATCTTTTGAGTTTTATAAAATATAGCTAAATCTATTTATTCGTTAATAGTCACTTAAGCTGTGAAGAAAATGATGCTAACAATAAACAAAAGTAATTTTTTTATATGTTTTTCTTATATTTATAACTGATTATAGACATTTGGTCGAAAATATTATTAACATTCGACATTTGGTCGAAAATATTCAACTCAACATTAAGGTTTAGATGTGCTGTCCCTCGTATTCTGAAAGTTAAACTAAATACGAAAGAGATGAACAAAAATTAAAACCTGAAAACTTCTGGATTATCATAAAAAATTCTGTCACTTTTACACCGTGCAAAGCATGCATTTGATTATTTTCTATGGTATTCTAGCTCTTACGTTCTTACACTGAATTGCGGCGTGGCTTGACACAATTAGAAAAATAGCCGTTGTTCTTACAAAACTGAGTAATGTTATTTTTTGCTCTTTATGTCTCTTGAAAGCAGTGTTCACACAAGCTGCACTTGTTTCACTGGTGGTGATGGTCGGTACGAGTAGGAAAGATTTGAGGGAGAGTTTGGCACAGTGTGTGCCTAAGTATAAGGATGAAACGGAAAGGGATACTATGAAGGGAATAGAAATGAGCGCTTTTCGCACATGTGTTGAGTGGTGGGACTCTGTCCATAAGATTTGTTCGTGTGGATGGTCTCTATAAGAAGTTAAGTGTAGTTTTTACATTGATAACCGGGGTTAGTAGTAGAGGGGCATGGGTGTCCCACTGACCTCAACTCATGGCAGTAATTACCGGCACTCCGAGTATCCACGATAATAGCCAATTATGCAGTACATCTCTGTTTAATTATCTCTGCAACGAAGGGGAAGAGCATTAAGGATGAGAACGTAATTATTCATTGCATAAATTACTGAGACCAGAGCAGCAACTGAGTGCTCTGAACTCAACTACCTTGCCATAATTTGAAGTTGCCTGTCGGAAAACGATCATTTAGCTGGCACATAGACGTAGCTTATGCTTTAGCTTATGAGAAGAAATATTTTAAACCGAAATTAACTCTTAAATGCACGCATTTATGATTAAAGTACAGGTAGTCCCCGGTTTAGGGAAATTCGTCTTACGGCAACGTGATGTTAGGAACGAGCGTCCATAAATCCTATTAATTCATATTCCACTTTACGGCGATCCGTTCGTAGCTGGCGAACCGAGCGTAGTACTAGTTGTTTTGCCCGCGTGGCTGAATATAGGGTAACGCAGTGCATAAACAAGGAAGATACTCACTCAGTAAGCAATATTGGATTGTAGCTTTTGTTGTCATCATGTTCCCATTTTGACCCATATTTGAACATTAATCATGGCTCCTAAGAGCAAAGCTAGTGTAAGTGCAAGTGGTGCCTCGAAAAAAGGAAAACCATCACTATGGAATTTACATTGGACATTATTAAGCTCTCTGAAGGGAGAGAAATGCTGACGATCATTGGTAAAGCTTTGAACTTGAGTCGTTCGACGGTCAGTACGATCATAAAAGACAAGGAACGAATTCTTAAACATGTTTAGGGTTCGTCACTATATTTTGTTTATATTATATTTATGTACATGTTATAATCATTATTTAGTATAATTTACGTGTGTAGCTGCATTTTTCCATGACGTATAGGCCTAAGTTTTGATTTACGTACCAAACCGGCTTACGAACGTCCGTAAGAACGGAGCTCGTTCGTAACCCGAGGACTCCCTGTATTACTGAAATTCATCTGAAGCTTGTTTATACCAGCCCCTGTCTACCAAATTGTACATCCTTTTAGTTCGTCCAGCTTGAGTACATATTAATAATTATAGTAAGGCCAGCACAGGTATGTTTAATGAATAACTGGATAATTATACATGACAATTCTGTTTGTATCATTTATGATGTACGGTGCATTTAAGGTTTAAGCACTTAATAAACTAATAATGTCATTCTCTGTCGAAGCTCACTGAGCTATAATTTCAGCAGGATCTGATGAACATGCTGCTATTAAGATGCGTAGACCAGTGAGCTCGTACGCAAACAAGCCTTGGCCTTCCTTGACCTAGTCGGCACCCACACAAACATAGATAAACATGCCAACACATACAAATACGCCCAAAGATACAATACAAACACACACACGCGCATACAAACATGCACATTTAAACACACACACACACATACATGCATACACTCACACAAACACACACGCACGTACACCCATGCATGCACTCATACAATTATATACACAAACATGCAGAACCACACACGCACACAAACACACACATATATAGAGACACACACGCGCTCATGCAAGATCACTCGAACATCCATACACATACAGGGACGCACACACAACACACATGGACACATACACACGGAAAGACTTAGTCAAGTCATAGGATGTAACCTACACAGAGCTCGGCATGTAAGAGCCGCAGCTCTGGCATTCAAGGCTGTCACCTCGTTGCTCTGTCACGCACCAAACTAGTTGCGTGCATCCGAAGAGGCACAACTGACGAGCATCAACTGCAGTGACGCATGCAGGCACAACTGACGGCCATCAGCTGCAGTGACGCATGCAGGCACAACTGGCGACCATCAGCTGCAGTGACGCATGCAGGCACAACTGACGACCATCAGCTGCAGTGACGCATGCAGGCACAACTGACGACCAACAGCTGCAGTAACATTTGGAAGGAGAGTTTGTCTTCATGCTTTCAGTTGCTTTTATGAGGAACAATCGCTATTGTCTGTACCAGTTTAGTAACATCTATTTTTTATTGAGTCAGAGACACAGTTCTTTAGAGTTGTGCCATGTGCTCAATTCTACGTTTGAAATTAAATCTAAATTATGATAATTTTTACACCAGATAGCACAAACCATTTAATTTTCTTTAGCATCATGTAGGCTTGATAACATCTGATAACGTTCATCCCGAATTACCTTCTGCTTCATTCAGACCGAGGAATTCATGAAGTCTCAGGGTCACTTTGCGAAAGGAAAATCTGAAGTTGTAAGCTTTAGGTAAAACTGCAACCAAGGTGAAGGTCGTGGTGCTGGGGAGAGTGTGAGCAGCTGAAACATGTCAAGGGAGCGTGACGAGCGTGAGTGAGCAATGGTGCTGCACGTGAGCGTAATTTTCTGGTAGACAATGTAATTCTGTGTGGAAACTCTAATTCGTTAGACTCAAGAGAGCATGAACCTCCTATGGATAAGTTCTCTGGCCGATTTGATTGGTTATTGACGTGTTGTAATATTGCAATACACACAGGCCATCATGATGTAAAGTGTATTTGATTGAACATAGTTACCTGATTACATAACGCTAGACTGCAAAGCAATGATTTGAATAAACATTTATATGTTATCCATTAAATGAAAAGCATGTGCTACTTGATACTGAAACCTAATCACAGTCCCAGGCACATGTACGTACGTTGTATTCTTGTTATTTCTTACTTTTCAGTACTGAGCAAGGAATGTAATAATAATAATAATATTAATAATAATAATAATAGTGATAATAATCTTAATAAATAATAATACTGTTTATACGTCAAACTCTAAGTGAAAGAAAATAAGACTAACTCGAAAATAAAGTCATTCGAACTGAAAAAAAGTTGATTGATCACTATGATGGTTTTAATTTATGAGCTTTTGATACCTAAATCGTTAATTTGCTTTGTTCTGTATTCCAGGTTGAATTTTCAGGAACTGTTCTTATTTTATTCTTTAGTTTGTTGAGGGTTTTGCCCCATTGTACCAACTTTACCTCCTCACATTTTACGTAACTATTACGTCTCCATCATGAGTGATTCCTCCGATTCTCCAACATCAGAAGCAGCGCCTCCACTTGTGTCTAAACTACCTGACCCAGAACCCGTCTCTCCCACGGTGAAACACGAGGACATCACGACCATGCCTTCATCCATGACCTTTCCAGATACCAATCCTTCAGGTGCAGACACTGGCGTACCTTCAGATAATATGAAACCTGATTTTATCATCAATACTCCTGATTCAGTTTCCAATACCTCTTCAGCAAGCACAGACGCTGATTTCGTTGGTAGTACGCGTACAGAACTTCCCTTTTACGATTCAGATTTACCTGCAGCTTCTGCTAACGGAACAACCGAAGCACCAACATTTTACACAGATGACTCGTCAGACGCAAATGATACCTACAATCCATTTTTGGCCAACGATTACGATTATTATTATTACAATCCAGATGTCGAGAGAGAACCCTACGACTACACTCAAGTCGATGAAGATGCAAAGAGAGAAGAGGCGTTGGCACTGTGGAAGAACGTAGATATTCCTCCTGCCGTAAACTATGCAGATTTCACTCCGAGAGATTTGGATCCATATTTCTTGGTTTTGCCTCCGATATTGTGTTTAGCTTTCCTCTTGATGGTGTTTGTACCATGTTTCATCTTGAAACTCAGAGATGACGTCAGGGAACTTTCTGGAAAAGAAAGAAAATGGGGAAGCAAGCGCCAACGCAAGCAGATCAGTCACGAGGTAAGTGTAGTTGCGGCTACAAAACTAATTTCTTCACGTATGTTAAGTTCTCATTAACCTCATCAGCCAGGCCAGTGAAGTTACTGGACTGAAAAACTATTCAGCGACAGTAACTCAAATTGATCATCATTAAAATTCATTGAAAAAATCAGGTATTATTGAAAGTGACGACTAAATTCATCTACATTCACTCCCGCAGCTCCACTACACAACTGTGAAGAAAAATAAGTTTCATTTACTGTTATATGTCTTGTTTATGTAAATAAGCTTCGACTTATAAAAAATTTTGCCTACTTTTTATTGAACATTATAATTTCTAATACTTATGCCCATTATAATGAAGCGTTTATTATGCATGTATATGTCATATTATTAAAACATGCACGTTAAAAAATCATCCATTGATTTCAATGACATAATTCTACACTTAACGCACTCGGAATCCAGGAAACTGTAAACAGCGTTTATAAAAATTATATT
Organism: Trinorchestia longiramus; assembly: GCA_006783055.1. Classification (NCBI taxonomy): domain Eukaryota; kingdom Metazoa; phylum Arthropoda; class Malacostraca; order Amphipoda; family Talitridae; genus Trinorchestia; species Trinorchestia longiramus. The sequence goes on from VCRD01000238.1 coordinate 352,171, forward strand.
AAAAAAAAATAAGAGCACAATGTGCATCTTCCCCCAAGGGGCAACATGAGTTCAACTGAACCATGAATCATTCAAAGGCTTTTCTGAATTTGTCAGAAAGATTTTCAGGTTAGCCTCAAATCATAAAAACCACAAAAGATCATAAAAGGTGGAAAGAAAACAAACTCATGTAAAATTATTCGGTTAGCAATCCCATGGGTTGGAGCTGTCTATGAATGTCAAAAAAACTACCATATCATTTTAGCACAACTGTTAACAGCGTGTTCAGTTGTTTTCTTTCATTTGTTGTTGTAGGCGTTCCTTCATTTCCTTACCATTTTTCGAAGGCCTTATGAAAAATTTTCATGTGCACATACTTTACCAATCTAAAATTTTTATCAGTAATCGTGTTTGATGGCTGAAATTATTTTTTATTGATGATGGAAATTAGCGTCAGAACTCAACAAGTATATTTCAGTTGCAGGGTTTCGAAATAAACCTACATATTAAAACACTTCTAAATCGCACATTCTCTTTTCAACAGCTCTTTATTGTATCAATGTTTCCTCTTATTAATTTAATGTAATAGGGGTTATTCAGTATAAATTACTATGAAAAATATATTTATAATTAATGATCATAATTATTATTTTTGTTGTTGAATAATTGCATGAATTATCGTGTGTTAATAAGCGTAATGTTTTTTTGGCTCAGAGTTTCCAGGTGATTGATCCAGAGTGGCAGATCTCAGGCAGCAAACACGGCTCTGGCCATGGCCTTCGAGGTGAGTACTTACAGTAGTACTCGTAGTACTTACTGTACAGTAGTACTCGTAGTACTTACTGTAGTACTTACAGTAGTACTCGTAGTACTTTCTGTACAGTAGTACTCGTAGTACTAACTGTACAGTAGTACTCGTAGTACTTACTGTACAACAGTAGTCGTAGTACTTACTGTACAGTAGTAGTCGTAGTACTTACTGTTGTACAGTTGTACTCGTAGTACTTACTGTACAGCAGTAGTCGTAGTACTTACTGTACAGTAGTAATCGTTGTACTTACCGTACAGTAGTAGTCGTAGTATTTATTGTTGTACAGTTGTACTCGTAGTACTTACTGTTTTGCAGTTGTACTCGTAGTACTTACTGTAGTAAGTAATTTTTTCGTCTGCGATGACTTAATGATATGCAATTGTGCAGGAAAATAAAAGTAAAACATGAATTTGCAGTGAAATTTTTTTCAAGCCTTGTTCTTTTGCGTTTATCGTTCACACTTTTACTTCATAGAAATTTTTTATTTTTGATATTTACAATTTACAATTCACCTTTCCTTACATGTACAAAAATTTCTAACGCAAATATAAAACTAGTAAAAGATTAACCTATTTCACAACAAGTTTTTAAAATTGAAGTAATCGAGTTATCCTAAATTTAGTAATCTAGCAGCAATTTCATGAACAGGTACCTGGAGTTGAGGCAGAAAAAGAAACATTAACATTTGATTTCTAGGGAAATGGTAGAAACATCACACAGCGACAGCACGAAACTCCCTTCAATTCAATAAAACAAGTTTCCCCCAATTTATTCCATTACGACCAGAATAGTGCACGGTGTTCAACGTGCCGCTCTCAAACACTGCGGACTCCTTAATCACTTTTACGAGTTACTATTTAATAGAAGAAATAAATTCTAAAGCACGATTTAAGCTCACTGAATGAGAAGCAATCTCTTGTAAAGAGTTTTTTGTATGTTATATTCATAGTAATGGAGAGGAAAATAAGTCACTCTAAGATATAGATCGTATCTTGTTCATAATGGATTTAATTCCCGTTCATTTGACAGCGTACTGAAACCAGTCAGTTGCTGAGCTTAATAATAGAAGA
>VCRD01000238.1:354352-390234 GCA_006783055.1 Trinorchestia longiramus
AAGCAGACTCGCTCACCAGTCGACCAAGCTTAATGATTCATTAAGAGATTCATTAAGATGATTTAATGATTCAATTTTTCTATCTTGGGTGAGCATACTGATTTAAACCTTTACCTTTTCTTAGATATGACACTCAAATCTATTATTTGAAAGCCGTAGAGATGTTAAAGCTTTTGCTTTAGGAGTTCGGCATCTCATCTTGGGAGGGCACATTTATATAAATCTTTACGTTGCCATTGGAGCAGTGTTGAATCCTATTATATTAATGCTGTAGAGTTGCTAAAACTCCTTTATATTGCAGATGTGCAGTACGTGAAGCCTGGGGCGAGTAACACCTACGACAAGTCTAGTACATCAGCATTCAATCACGCCAAGGAGAACCCTGCTTACGTCGAAGAAAACGAAATCTGCACTCAACAACCACTAAAGTCTTCCTCCAAGCCAGACCCACCTGTAGACTACAGTGAAGAAGAAGTCACTTCAGCTCGAGAAAACGAACAGGAAGAATCTGAGGAGACTCAGTCAGACCAAAATGTAGGGAATAAAAGAGTTGGTAGCCCTGATACAGACGAACATGAAAGTAACCAAGACGCGGATGAAAAGTTCACCAACTCTTCCAAGACGACTTGTCCTAAATTTACAGGCTGGAATAAAGACTTGTATTCCAACGGCGCTGGTTTTGGACCTCCGGCCAACATAGCTAACGGGAAACCCGTCGAGGGTTCGGAAGATCCAACATGGGGAATGTATTAGGCTTTTTCGGATTCATTAATCTCAGGGGCAGTACGAATCTGTGTGTAATTCCAGTATGTTGAAACACGATAAAATTGATGTTCTCAGAATTTAAGATTAATAAACTAAGTAAAACTTATGGTATTACTCGTCAAATTTATTTATGCAATAAGTTAGCTAATGGAGAACACATTTTTACACAGCCGTGTTTATATGAAAAGTTATGCGCTGGCTAATGACTAGATTGTAAATAAGTTTTTGTGACACACAAATGATGTGGTTTTGTAAAACAATATTCAGATTTGCATATAAGAAAACTTGAACTTCAGCCATCACTGCGTTCTCTTTTTATTGTGTTGTATTAATTAAGTTCCCTTTGCTTTAACGTGCGGCTTTATGAATGTTAAGTCTGGTTTAGTTTTTTCGCAATCCATTATTTTTAACTGTTGTGGGAAATAAATGAAACACGTTTGGAATGAGTTAGGGGTATAGTTTAAATTTGGGTATTTATTGTGATGTGTGTCACTACTTACTATTATGGTACTGAACCGGGTTATACATAGTGAATTAGGTCACTAATTATAATTATGCCATTAATTATAATTTTTCGACTATTTATAATTGTGTCATCAATTATACATATGTCATCAATTATAACTATGTATATAATTTATCTTATGTCACTAAATGTAGTTATTACAAGCGAACTATGTCACCAATGTGTCAGTGAGAAACATCTAGTTTTCAAACATCAAAATCTAGCAGAGCTTTACTTTATTTGTCGCATAAAGTTCTTCTAAAAAAGACGAAGATCAACTCCCTATGACGACCATTTCAAAACAGATCTGTTTTTAGGGTCAATCAGCAGAACTCATTATTTGCTTGAGCTTTCTGCCATGCAGTTTAACAGACAAACCCGGGTTCTGAGGCATCTTTTTATTGATAAATGTAAGTAATAGTCGTGAGATCTGCTCAAGAAATTCAACAGGTTCTGCGACACTAATAAATTTTGAAAACTGAGCTGCAGTTTCCAGCGGTTCATGGATAGCTAGACGTGTTACACTTCGAAAATTACAGGTTCATTACCTATTGAAATTATGATTAAAAATTATGGTGTATCTCCGAGTTGTGAAATTGATGACTCGTTTTGAAAATATTGAGTTTCATATTAGGATGTTCATGAAATACTATTTTTAAGATTGGAATGCTCATTTCGGAAGGTGTCTTAAAACATGTAAAATTTACAAGCAGGTAGTATCATTGAAGTTAAATTTATGATCCTAGAGAGTAAAGGACGACTGACTTCAGAACACCAGCATGAATACGAACAGAAAGAAAATGAATACCAACATATATACAAACTGAATGAAAATAGCGCATTGTTGCTAGTTGCACTTGTTCAGATTGGCCGAAGGGACCTAACAAACAGCGTTTCTAACGAATAGCAGTGCTAAAGCACGTTTAGAAAATTTGTTTAGAAAACTCAAATGTTTCGACGATTTTTTAACTCTGTCCGTCCTAGCGTGGTCGGATGTATTAGCTATTCAGTCAAATTTAATTTTCCTCAGTGTTGCAGGTGAAGCTTTATTTTTGTGTGAAAACGTTTTTCTTTGAAAAACCGAAGTTTTGTGTCAATCAACCATGGTAATTCCAAGGTAATTCGTGTTAGTAAATATTGTTGCAACCCCTGGTGAATAACTTTGTCTCGACCAATGTTGTCGTAATGTAAGAAAAATAGTTTTGTGCTGACCAATATTATGGTAATAGAAGAGAAATTACCATGTTGTAACCAATATTTTGGTGGTGAAAAGTATTTTTGTGCTAATTGTTCTTTGCCAACCTGCCAAAATTACTTTCTATAAGGGATTATACGACGTAATTAATTTTGAAATATTTTCGAAGTTTCGTTTGTGTGATAAGAAAATGTTTCTCTTTCGTAGGATGCAGTGTATCTATGCAGATTCAACTAGTATTGGTGTAAATAAATGAATTAATAATTGCATTTATTGAAAGGTTAATTTGCTGACATCAACCGGGGCTTTATATTTTAATTTCTCATTCCCCTTCATCGCATTCATGTAACATTATATTCTGTTACGCTTTAAATATTTCAGTTGTGTAGATGTATAGAGTTTCTTTGTGTGTAATGAACATTTGTATGTAAATATTATTCTATATATTACTGGACAGTGTTGCTTCTCAAGCATGACTTTGAGAAACAATCCTGTTCTAAATGCTTCTTTTATTTGTAAAATTAGTTAAAGCCTTCGTGCCGTCTCACTTATTCCTGACAATTGATGTACGTACATGAAATAGATTTTGTTTCGTGAATCGATCGTTAGGATTCGTTTTAAATAAGAAACGTAGCCTTAACAAACACAGGGCTGATGCTAGGGAGTAAGAGCTCCAGTTTTGGCATCGTGTTCTACGAGACATCGTGTTCTACGAGACCTCGTGTCTCCTACGAGACCTCGTGTCTCCTACGAGACCTCGTGTCTCCTACGAGACCTCGTGTCTCCTACGAGACCTCGTGTCTCCTACGAGACCTCGTGTCTCCTACGAGAGCTCGTGTCTCCTACGAGACCTCGTGTCGTCTACGAGACCTCGTGTCTGCTACGAGACTTCGTGTCTCCTACGAGACTTCGTGTCTCCTACGAGACCTCGTTTCCTCTACGAGACCTCGTGTCTCCTACGAGACCTTTTGTCTCCTACGAGACCTTGTGTCGTCTACGAGACCTCGTGTCTCCTACGAGACCTCATGTTGTCTACGAGACCTCGTGTCTCCTACGAGACCTCGTGTCGTCTACGAGACCTCGTGTCTCCTACGAGACCTCGTGTCGTCTACGAGACCTCGTGTCTCCTACGAGACCTCGTGTCTCACTGCATCAGTAAAAACACATTCTGCCAAATTTGTACCTTTTCTAAATCAAACTCAAACCAATTAAATTCTTTAACTTAATTTTGAAACTTAGGCAACCGTAATAAAGAATTTTAGCGGACGCAATTATCGCAAAAATTTTAATTCTGAATTAAATGTCGTTTTTTCCTCATATAATAAAATGTTGTTAAATGAGCGTGAAATAAGCATTCTTTATCTAACGCTGTAGTTGGAATTTCTGAAATGATTCTCCTACCGGTTTAAATTAATGAATAGAAATACGGTAAATTTAATTATTAAAATACTAGGTAGGAGTAATTTCATTTGTAATTCAAGTCATTGATATTTAATATTCAATATCAGTTGAAATTAGATTGAATTAAAATTCGAAATGAAACTTAATTAGATTTAAAATTTAACTGAAGTCCTACGAATTAAATTTAGAGCAAAACATCACCAAGCAAAAATTTCAATGCCAATTAAACAGCGTCTATTGAAAATAATACTCTAATACATGTAAATAAAATTCTAACCATTCTTTGCTACGTCAAATTTTGGTCTTAACTTACTCCTAGTCTCTTTTATGATTTCTCAACCTACGAGAAAATTTACTTTCTTGTGTTCTTTCTTCTTTTCTTTGGAAGTATTGTAAAAAACTATTATGTTGATGAAAATGGATTAATTCGTGACTTAATTGTTTAAAACTACAACGGATGTTGTCGTAAAAATGTAACGAAATGTACTGTGGTAGAAAATGAGTCTGTTTATCCTTTGGATACAAAGGGCACTTCTCGCTACCATCGTGTTAACTTTGTATGCAATGGGCACACCAGTTGGCAGCGGCACTGAGGTGTACCGTCAGTATTGTAAGTCAGAATTATAAATACATACTTTACTTCTGTGTTCACTCGTGAAGACTTAACTAATATACTGCTCCATTAGGCCTTCAGCTCCTAACTATAACACTGACTGAATAGAAAAGAAAATGATATCAGTAACGAGTTCTTTGGTCTATACCTACGTTGCTACCCAAGTTTCATGTCGTCTAACGTAAAGACAATCAACTCCCGTCAGTGCAGCTCTAATCGACAATTCTGTTTTCTACAGAGCAACACACGCTAATACTTCAATATGCTATTGCTTAAAATGTCACTTAAAAATATTTCTAGATTTATAACATAGCTATTTTTTAAATATTTAATTATTTATTTAGAGTTCAAGACGGTCATTTGAAATGGTAACGATATATATTGAAAGACAAGACCTTTTTTTCTAAAAGTTGGTATTTGAATTCACCCGTGATATTAGTCCAACATGATTTAAAGAGTGACTTCATCATCAAAGGGTATTAAAAACAACTGAAACTAACTTCAACATTGTAATACATGTAAATTTACAACATTTGAACTGAACTATGAACTGATTCAACAAAACATGAAGGATATTTATCGATCTTACGTCCTATACACCATATGATTTCGAAAAACACGATCTTTTGTGGATACAGTCAATTTATTTATTGTAACAGATGACACCCATATCGATGCTACTACTATGACATTGCATAAGTCTCGTATCGAAGTAAATTGCCGGCTATCAGCATAAATTTCTCTGTTGATGATGGACGCGAAATTTTTTATTGGGTTCCAAATTGATGAATTTTGAGGCCACACCATCAAATTGTCGTCCTTGAATCCTCTTTGAATCGAAGCCGGAACCAACTCATCACACTCGATGCTTGCAATCAAACACAAGGAGGAGATCAACGCCAAAATGAGCACAGGACACAAACAAGCACATGATGACTTCCTTGTTACTTCTCATTCAGGCCACTTACTGCACCCTACAGTTACTGGCGCGTGACTTGCAACGCAATGCAGTGGTGATACTGTGTGTAAGAGCGTCCAGTGCTTTGTCGTGTACGACCAGGTGTGGTCCTGTGTCGTATACGACTAGATTTGGGCATGATAGTGCCAGTGTTGTGTCCTTTATGACCAGGTGTAGTGTTGCGTCGTATACGACCACAGGCGTCATAGTAATACACAGTTAATTAGGAAGAGATTTACTATCTACTGACTACTACCACAATTTTCTTAAGAGGCGATGTGAAGAATATTTTTGTGTTTTTTACTCATTAGTCTATCATGAAAATACGAGTATGAGAGCATTCGCTCGTATTCATATATTGTTTGGTGACATCTGAACATTAAGACAACATGAGGCAGGTATCAAATGTGGTGACAAGAAAGTGTTGCAGCATTCTGGTAAGTGTTGCTGCATTCCGGTACGTATTGCAACATTCCAATAAGTGTTGCAGCATTCCAGTAAGTGTTGCAGAATTCCAGTAAGTGTTGCGGCATTCCAGTAAGTGTTGCAACATTCCAGGAAGTGTTGCGGCATTCCAGTGTGTTGCGACATTCCAGTAAGTGTTGCGGCATTCCAGTAAGTGTTGCGAGGTTCCAGTAAGTGTTGCAGCACTCCAGTAAGTGTTGCAGGATTCCAGTGAGTGTTGCGGCATTCCAGTGAGTGTTGCAGCATTCCAGTAAGTGTTGCGACATTCTAGTAAGTGTTGCAGCATTCCAGTAAGTGTTGCGACGTTCCAGTAAGTGTCACAGCATTCTAGTAAGTGTTACGACAATGGAAGACTATGCAGTCTCATTCTATCTGTGTGAGTGGCGGACAATTGCAAGTATGTCAGAAACTGTATGAAGTTGTTATGTTAGAGATGAATTCATCTCGAATTTTTGCTTCACTATTTCTCAATTGTGCGTGTCTTGTATTAAATAAGTTTGTCGTACGTGGTATGTGTTAGAAACTTGGATACGTGGTACGTGCTGTAAACTTGCGTACGTGGTATGCATCATAGACTTACGAACGTGGTACGTGTTAGAAATTGGGATACGTGGTACGGGATGTTAACTTATGTATACGATGTGTCGTAGACTTAGGTACGTGGTATGTGTCGTAAACTCAAACTAAGGAAACCCAAAATCGAAAAGCGGTGGCCAAAGAGACTTTCACAGACTTTCCGCTTGCATTCTGGCGTATAAGCAGCAAAAATATCCTGCCATTAAAACTTGGCCTCAACAATTACATTACGTACTTAGTTGTACAAGAAATCTTTATACTGCACCAACGAAAATGATATTACGAGCATATTTCACAAGAAATTTTAATATTGTCCGAACGAGTGAAAAACAAGTAGCCTATTACTGCGCTAATATTTCTGTCTCACAAAGATAAGAATATTTTATTATACACGAAAAATATCACCTCTTGTCTCTTAAACACAGTAATATTTTATTATACACAAAAAATCGGAAAATTCTGTATTCCTGTACAAAAGGAGCATTTAAAATGCGGCTTTTCAAAATTTTCCTGGTGGCAGAAGACATCCAACTGTCCTGCCGTGCAAAGAATATTAAAAATGTTTTTCGTGCTAAAGTTCAAGCATTACGTACTACTAAAATATAGTACCGATTTTCCAACGAACGCAGCGAGTACGTCGTCACAATATGCTGTCCTATGGGTCGAACAACTTTGTATACGTCGCATAACGTCGTAAACGTCCTATAAGCATGTAAATTTTCTACTCTACTATAATTTAGTCTGCACGAGGAACCGAGAAGTATTTCCCTAATCTTAATATACATCTCGTGTGTTAAGTTCAGGTAGATTGGAATAAAAATAACGCATGCTACCCTTGGAAAGTGCACAATTTATAACCTTTCAAATGAGTTTAATATTTTTATGCGTTCTTAGAAGTTAATGTACAATTTTTTCACACATTCTTCTTCCTTTGCATGCGTAGTTTCACATAGAGCAAATCAAAGACTGCTATTAATAATTAAGGGTTTGAATTTAAAATAGTGATTCGTTTGAAAAAAATGCTCTTTTGTGTCGCATCAAAACAAAATGACTAAAAATATTCTCATTGGGAGTTGTTTTCTGGAATCATACCTCATGGAGTTTTTTAGAGTACAGTGTTGCTCTAATTAGTCACTCTGAAGCTGTACTTTTTCATTAATAGATTTACTAAGCGTGAAAAAACAAAATAAATCCATCATTTGTCAAAATATGACGCGACAGTAACATTGAAAATAGAATTTAGCAGCCCGTAGCTTCTCATGTTAATAGATGAAGAAAAGTTCCCTTGGCTAGCATGTGTATGAAAGCATACTGGAATGCATACTGAGAATAAAGAATATCTCTTTGTTTGTAGTCTCTTTAAAACTTCAGAACAATGATCCCAATTAAGTTGGAAAATAACCCATAATTAAAGCATCTTCTCAATCAATATATGATCTTAGATCATTAGATAATCATTTTTTAATGTATAATTCCTAATAAACTTTGAATTTTGGGAAGACAGGGGTCCCCTAGTGTTAAAATCATAAGTTTTTAAACTTGTTCATGAACTCTGGACTACGTTCATATGATTTTCCCTCGTCATGGCTCAGGTGGACGAAGAGTAAAATACCGGTATAATAATAATAATTATTATAATAACAATCATATTAATTAAAATAATAGTAATAATGATAGTATCAATAATTGTGTTCATATTATTGACAATAATAAGGAAGCTCGTATTCGCAACCAATATAATCATGATAACACCGAGAATCATGGCAATAATTATTAGGTCATTTTGGCTAACACATTCTGAGTTTTATACTATGTTAGTATAATATTTTGTAAATATTCATGGTGAAGTAATAAGTTTTTCTAGTTCTCAATCCTCCTTCTCCTTCTCCAGTTTTGTCGCCGTAGCGGATTTCTTCCTAGCTCGAATTTTTCAGTCGAGTAAAAGCTACACAAAAAACTCGAAGACTTGCACAAGACTCATGCTAAGTCATCCGATGGTCAATTTTATCGTTAAACTAACTGTTATTAGCGTTTATTACGGTACGATCAACGGAAACTGCGTGAAATCTATGCGGATCTGCGATTATCTAGCTACAAACGGAAATTAAAGTGAAACCTCACAGTAAAATGAACAACAATAAAAGCGAATGTAAAAAAAGTGAAAAGTAACGTGAACAAGAAAGTCTTACTAGAGACGCTGCATCTTCGTCCGAGCTTTATGTTGAGTGCAAGCCAAACGCACGTGTAGTGTTGCAGCAGCTCGACGTCCGCGAACAAAGTAAAAATTGTTCAACAAATGTAGTTTGTGTCTCTCATTTCAACGAAGAAATCTTGGAAGTTCCAGAAAGCACAAACCTTTAGTTTTGAACCTAGCTGGAGACTTGTTAACATCGCTGGACAAGTCGCTAAAAATGTTGCATTTAGGACGAGAAATACTTTATGCTTCTCGGCGGGCTGAGCTTGCACAGCAATATGATGCAGCAGTACTGAATTATTATTTTACAATATTCAAAGTGTTATTTTACAGTATTAAAAATATTATTTTGTAGTATTAGAAGTGTTGTGTAGCAGTACTAGCCATATTAGAAAAATAATGTAGCATTATTAGAAGTGTAAAGTACTATGTGCCAGAAGTAGAAGTATTGGGTCACAGTGTTAGCAGTATTGCGTAGCAATATTAGGAGCATTATTTAAAAGCTTTAGATGATTATCAGTGCTAGCAGTGTTAACAACACTGGTAGTACTAGCAGCATTGCCAGCACTAGCGGCCCTAGTAACACTAGCAGCACTAGAAACATTACCAGTACTAGCAGCACTGTCAGTACTAGCTGTCCTAGTAACATTAGCAGCACTAGCAACATTACCAGTACTAGCAGCACTGTCAGCACTAGCTGTCCTAGTAACACTAGCAGCACTAGCAACACTACCAGTACTAGCAGCACTGTCAGCACTAGCTGTCCTAGTAACACTAGCAGCACTAAAATGCCGGTAAGTCAAACACTGTTTTGCCATGAGTATAATCTTCGTTTAATTAGGTCTTTCTTATTCCTAGTGAGATTGCTTCAACGCTGAAAATTCACCACATCAAACAAGAGTTTCTGAATGCAAGTGAAACAGCTGTTGAGGAACGGGAGATATTTCCGCAATTTTGCTGATGCTGTTTTTTTGAACGAGTTTCAAGCTGAGCAATTAACGCTTAATGCTTTGTTTGGAGTGTAATTTCAATTTTTTGTGTGTGTAATGAACACTATTTGTTTGTCACTGAGCCTAAAAAATATTCATTTAACATTCTAATGCAATATTATTTAGAGCCGTCTCTCTGTTCAGTGGATAGGAGCTAGGTTCATATATAAGTAAATGAACAGAAGTGAATGTTCAATAGGCTTTTGCCCCTCGAATGTATCTTTTGATGTAAGTGTGTCATTTAATTTAAATTTAATGTACATCCAAATTGTAAAATGTTTTCTTGAGCACAAAAAGTTCTGGAAGTCATCTAGAGTCTATGAAAGAAACAGAACTTTTATGTAAATTGTGTTTCATAGCTTGAAGGCAACTAAAGTAACTTAATTACATAATATCACTAAATATGTATAATATAAGTTAACCACATAATATCATTATAAACTTTTGATGCGTACTTTCAAATATTCTCTCAGTAAAAATGCTCTCAGGCATCAAATTCCTAGCAAAACACTCGCTTAATAGCGCAGGCTCTCATCTGCCTCAACGTATCCTGGCTACACGTGTATCTGACCACAGGGTGCAGCAACATAACTTCTTTTTTTCATAAATTTTAGAACTAGAAAAAAGGAAGTCGTGTTGCCGCACTCAGCACGTTGTATACACACGCAACGCACACGTGCATCATGCTACACGTGTATCTTGGTACGTCAAATGCTCATGCTTACATGCAGCTCACAGGTGCTTCATACCACACTCTTGCTGATGCCCTTACTCGAAGAAAGAACAGCTCTACAAGTTGGATGTTAGTTCCGACTCTTTTCAAAACAAAGCCCATGCAGTGACATGTTACAGCACTCACTCGTAGTGCTACAATGTCCCGGGAGAACGCGTGTGCATTGAGGCAATTGTTTCGAGAGTAATGTTTTTGACACGAGGTGCATCTCAAAATTCAGGTCTTTCCGTGCGCTTTCAGCGTGTTTCATGCCATTGTGACATCACTAAACTTGTCATTTGACCCCCAGGTGGGTCAAATGACAATTTTGTAAATGGAGGTAGAAAGCTGCTTCGTCTTAGCTAAAATCAGTAAGCAAAACTAAACAAAAGTCAAGAGGCATATCACGGTCAAAATTTAGAGATAAATCTTAGTTTGCCTAAGATTTATCTCTAAATTTTAACCGCGATATGCCTCTTGACTTTTGTTTAGTTTTGCTTACTGATTTTAACTAAGACGAAGCAGCTTTCTACCTCTATTTACAAAATTGTTATTAGGAACGACGTGTGCATATAAGTATAAAAGTTCATCGTGTCGGGAAATTAAAGGTGAGAATGCTCAGTAAACAGTAATGCATGAAGGCAATGAAAATTCTAAAACACGGCCGTCGTAACTGAGTAACACGATACAAAATGTTTTCCAATGGTAAGAGCTAGACGTTCACATGAATAGAAATGGCAAGAAAGGGTTTTATAAATATATGCTTAACTGGTCTCAGTTTACTCCTGATAAAAGGAGATAATATAAAACTCATTTTTCGCATCAAAATCTTACAGAACTTCTTAAAAATATGCACGGAACAAAGTGTGTAAAGAGCATTAATAGTAAAAATACGCACAAAACAAAGTGTGTAAAGAGCATTAATAATATTTCACGCACACTACTTCTCGTGTTGCGAAACTTTGAAACTTTTGTATTAATTGGTAAAAGTTAAATTTCATCAAGGCATTCTTTTTTAGCCCTTCACCAGTAATTAATTTAACTAAGGCTTTCATTTTTCTTTTACGCTATGTACTTTCTTAATTTTTAAACCAAATGCAAACTCATAACAATAACATTGGATACGAAGTAATGCACGGGTGGGTTTCTTCCATTCATTATCGTTGTTTTCATTGGGGATAAATCGTTGATGTAATATCATGGTACTGCGTCCATAAGTCACTAGTAATGTTCTCGTTACGTCTTTGGTGACGAGCTGCGTCTTCATTTCCGCTGTTGCTGTCAGTCCCGTCCAGCTGATTAATGTATTATCGTAGCATGCTGTCTGTGCTTCAAGCTTTGTTAGTCAGCCGCGACCGAACTCTCATCTCTAAAATGAAGTTCTTCACGTCCTCTATTGCTTTCTCTCTCGTAGGAATAAAATATGAAAATCGGCAACTTCTTCATTTTATTTATGCCCATAACTCATCAACATAGTATTAGAATAATGACTTTACCCGGTAGTATTAGATTCATGAACAGATTTTATCTTAACGATATTTGAATAACAAACCAGTTGTGTAATTTTCAATGTGTGACAGACAACTCTTATGGAGTAATGAGTTTTCGATTCAATTCGAAAACATTCTTGCATTTTAAATGAACTTTGAACCATTAGAATTCATCGTAATGCAATTTTTTTAAGATATCTACGTTATAATTTGAAGACCAATGTAATGCAGTTTTTGCTCCCTCTTTTCTAAGATATATTCTGTGCTTTTCGTTCCTTGTCTATACTTTAGTCCCATAATAAAATGGAGGGGCGATTATAGTGTGTAAGTTCCATTTTTTTCTAATAATTGTCATAATAAATAAACTTTTACTGGAGGACTGATGCAAGTACTCACTCCAATTGTATTCCTTACAACAAATTTATTACGTTGACTTTTTAGAGTAAGTGTAGATTCTAATTGTAAAATACAATGAATGACTCATGAGTAAAATAGAGACTACATTCGAAACGTCCGGTAAGATATCATACATCAGCAAAATTATACATGACTATACTGTATACAAGATACCAACACACACACAGGTATACGATATATAGGTATTTAAACTCAAAATGTTTTTTCTCGTTCAATGGATGATACTTTATTTTAACAATTCGAAGAGGAACTAAGGGATTTTTTCCTTGAGATCGAACCCAAGGAAGAATGCGCATTACTTAAAGTGGCTACGTTGAGACTCAAGCAAGAAGCTCCTACGGCTGTTAGACGCTCGTGAATCCAATATTGCTTCCTGACTTTATGTGACTGGCCGACACTAGTCTGGATTCCTGAATTATTTCCTCTAGGAATGTAACTTTCTGCATACTGGGTAGGCTGGGAGGTGTACCCTGCTGCATACTGAGTAGGTTGGGAGGTGTACCTTGCTGCATACTGGGTAGGTTAGGAGGTGTACCTTGCTGCATACTGAGTAGGTTAGGAGGTGTACCATGCTGCATACTGAGTAGGTTGGGAGGTGTACCTTGCTGCTGTTTACTGAGTAGGTTGGGAGGTGTACCTTGCTGCATACTGAGTAGGTTGGGAGGTGTACCTTGCTGCATACTGAGTAGGTTGGGAGGTGTACCTTACTGCATACTGAGTAGGTTGGGAGGTGTACCTTGCTGCATACTGAGCAGAGAGGTGTACCTTTCCGCATACTGAGCAGAGACGTGTACTTTTCCTTGTATCATACCTTTCCTCATACTGAGCAGAGAGGTGTACCTTTCTGCATACTGAGTAGATCATTTTGCAAGAGTACACTTCCGCATACTGAGCAGAGAGGCAACTAGATTGGAATCCACTCTATTGATGTCGTTTATTTATATGGAGTCCACAAAGACAGCACAGCTTTTCAATATTGAAATGGATCTGCGTTGGTCGATTGCAGAATGCATAAATTTTGAGGAAATGCAACATCGCCGAGCTCGATTTCAATATTCTTCGTGACCTATACATGTATAAAATCATAATCTTCTTGGTGGTGCTGCCCTTGAAATACGTTATTTAGAACCTCTCAGTGATACGTACGTTATGCAAAAGAATGTTATATTTCTAAAGCAGAAGTTAAGCTGCTGGTAATTGCTGTTCGTTGTATTTTTTCACCTGCTTGAGACTTGGTCAAGATGACTTTATTAATAATGAGTTTTAATCAACAGGAATATTATGTAATGCAGAATCTACTGACACTCGCACATATTTCTTCGTGTTGTGAAGCATAGCGAAAAGATAAGATGGAAATAAGTATTTGAAACTTTCTATGTATATAAGAATATTCTCCTATGAAATAATATCATACACTTTTAAAGTATTAATTATTCCATTCATGTATAAACCCCCACAATTAGAATTAATTCCCTATTGGAGCGATGATTATTTAGAATATATAAAATCATATCCGTCAGTATTGTCTTTTTAAATTATTTTTCCCGAACTAATAAGCATTAAAAGTTTCTACGAATTATGAGAGTTATAATTCGATGTTATAATAAAATAAAGCGCGCCAAGTAACAATTGATTCATGTATAATTTCTGAAAAAATAACATGCAGCTGAAGTGTCGCCGTACTGTCAGCGAAATTCCAGCTACTGGAAAGACTTCCAATGAAGTTCAGACGAGAAAAGTTTTTATTTGTACTTGTAAATGCACAGATAAAAATCGGTTCACGGGTGCGTCAAAATAATTAGTATCTGCGCTAATTTTCTGTCAAAACATTGTGGTCAGTTTCTGCAATAAAATCGTCAGATACGCGTTAAAATAATAATTTCGTGTTAAAATTGTTGTTTTCCTGATTAAAATAGTCAGTTTCTTGATTAAATAATAGTTTTCTGTACTAAAATGATCATTTCTACGTTAAATGATAATTTTCTGCTCTAAAATTATCGGTTTTGTGTTGAAATTGTCATTTTCTTCGTTTAAATGGTCAGTTTCTAGTTAAAAATGATAATTTTCTATGCTAATAATGTCAGTTTCTTCTTTAAAGTTGTCGTCAGTTTAATTTTCTGACATGTTTAGAATGAAGTAGTCAAGTCTTTGCGTCACCAAAAATGCCACAAAAAGATCTTCATTGTTATAGTTTGTGCTGCACAAACAGTTGGTCTGCAGTTGGAACAAACGAGAGCTCCTTTTCCCAGAACTTAGAGCGTTAATGAGGTATTAAAATGGAAAGGAACACGCAGAAAAAATACATAATGATGTAGGCAGGCCAGGAATTCGATAAAAGTGAGAAAAAATTGATACCAGTTTTCCGCAAGAATCTGGCTGCTGAGAGACAACAGTTATGTGATTTAAATGTAAATGATGTAGGAAAGATATATTCTCTGTGAGGAGCTGTCAGTCTCTGGAACATAAACGTGTTGGGAAGGTGCAGCTCTCTTTATTCATCTAGTGTAGTATAGTAAAAGGAAATAATTTGATAGAAAAAACTTGTAAATGAAAGTTTAGAATTTTAAAAACGGGAAAAACAAATCTTGGGATATTCACAAAATGTAACTACACTATGAAAAAATATGCACTATACAGAAATAGGCTAGAAAAACCTGTAATGTTAGGAAATATTCTAAAAGAATATATTTAAATGCAAATCGAATTTTTAATGAGGATATTGATGTTTTTTTCAGAATTGTTGCATTACTCTTTTCCTGGGTCACTTCAGTCGCAATGAATACACACAAATGCACGAATGCACACAAATGCACAGTTGAACATAAATACATAAATGCACACACATTCTACAAATGCACAGATATGCACATTAACACTCACATACACAAATGAATGGATAATGATGCACAAATGCAGCACATATGTGTACGAGTATGTACCGCGCGATAACACACAAGCAATCAACATGCGTGTTACTATAAGTTTTGTAGCAAAGTTTCTGAACCTCTGCCTTCAGATCGTAAACATTGTAGTGATGCTGTCAAATGTGTTCAGGAATGTATTATTTAACTATTTTATAACCACCTTTTACACATTAACTGAATGACTGAATATGTTCATTAATTTTGCTAATTAATATTGAGTTCCATTGCTGCAATAACTTCACAGAAATGTACTCATGCCGTGGTTTGGTCTTTCATCGAAACATTTAAATAAAGGCAAGAAAATGCAGGCTCTCGCCCCCACGTACACACCAGTGCTTCAATAATTGTGCATGTTACTTATTATTTATTTATTTCCAGCAGCTACGTCACCGTGAAAATCCACAATAAATTCTTTAGTAACATCCATGACATTACGGTATCAACTCTTCATCAATTAGTTCTGCAATAATGAGTACGAGAATTTGAAATTAATTAGTATTTAAGATTAATTATACGCTTTGTTTCACTCACTAACAGGATGAGTTCAGGCTCATTAAAATCACCTCAGATTTTTGAGGTAATTTATTTTGTCCCTAATCATTATAGTGACGTTATGATAATGCTAACAATATTGATGATGATGATTTTTGTAATATTATGAATAAAAATTATTATAATAATATAAATAATAATGATGGTGGGAATAATAATAGCAATTAGGGATATATTCTTTTATTTTTTTGTGGTGAGAATTAAAACAGGAGTTCTTTTATAAATAAATGCAGAAGCTTCGTAAGGTCAAGATAAAATTTTAGAATTTCGTAAAACAATTTGGCTAAAATATACAGTGATGAGTATATCATCGTGGATTTTTCGAAATTTTGTAATTGTTATGTAAAAAGATTTTATAAATTATTTTATAGATAACTAATCGATTTATTTTCATACATATGGCTAAAATAGCTTTTATTACAATGATCAATAGCTTGTTTGACCTTTTTTAGTCTCTTTAAGTGCTTTAACACGCTCTGGCATTCCAGTGAACTTCAACATTTTTTAAAAATCAGCTCTTATTTCGTAAATTTAATCAGATGTCCAACCCTATTTACGACATGCAAAGTTTTTAGCACAAATTTCACGAAAGCTAAAATTCTTGAACTGGCAGAATGAAAGCCTCTGCACCAAATAATTCTTCGTGTTTCGTCTAACTTCAACCCGTGACCGAAAACTGGCCCTACAAAATAGAGTGAGACATTATTTTTCAAGTTCACGTGCCATTTTATTAGATCGTTCATTTCTATAGGCCTCGGTCAGAAGAGTCTTCTAAAACAAAAATAATTTCTTGGAAACTGATCCTTGCGAAATTCTTACTTTCCATGGAACATGTCGTTCCAGACTTTGAAAACACAAACTAAGTCAGGAGAATTTTTATTCTGGCAAAACAGCTCAGGTTCTCACTAGAAAATAAAGTGCCACGCTTTATCCGGGCATAATGAAGGCAACGTAGCATTTCGAAAAATATATTTTTCGATCAGAACATTCTAGACTGAGGAATAGGTATCAAATATGAAAAGTTAACAAACTAAATTCGTTTCGATTAATCGAACTGTAGATTGTGACTCGAGAAAAATGACACGAGGGAGAAATGTTGTGTATCCTTGTTTTTGAAAAAGAGTGTGAAAAGGCGGTCAAACTCAAAAAATTTTTCGAGTCTGAAGGATAATTGCAAAGAAATCATGAACTTCCAGGGTCACAGATTATAAATTTTGAACATTTCTTACAATTCGAAAGATTTATTCGCTTGAGTGAGAATGACATACATAGATAAATTAATGCAATAAATATAAAAAACCATTTCGTTTATAGCAGACAGGTAATTAAAGAGATATATTTTCTGGAGTAATGTCAATTGTCCTATTATTTTACAAGAAAATGCGAGGGGTGGTATGTAATGCCTAGCATCTGTGCTTGGGAGATGCAGGCATGTGTGGTCGAAGAAGTAGAACAAAATTTGACAGGAAAAGTAGCAGGATACTTGAGGAGATGGACAATCTGGTGCTACATCATCGGCATTAGATAAGACCAGCTCGGTGATGCATACGATTGATGCATACGATTGATGCATACGATTGATGCATACGATTAATGCATACGATTGATGCATACGAATGATGCATATGATTGATGCATACGATTGATGCATACGAATGATGCATACGATTGATGCATACGATTGATGCATACGAATGATGCATACGATTGATGCATACGATTGATGCATATGTCATGAAAGTTATGATATATTCATAGGTTTGCATATTCCAGGCGATGTATGAAGTATTTGTATGAGGAGTGTTCGCTGTTGTGATACTCTCTAGCTGAAGGTATCAAGTGTTGAGAGGTTAACCGAAAGACAAATTCGAGGGGAAGGGAAACAAACGAGCGCCTGCACTTGAGAAGGTTCGAAGTGTTGAATTACGTTAGAGGTGTGAAACTATAGAGACCGCTGCGTAGTACCCGCAGCGCAAACAAAGGGCCTACACTTGAAAAGGTCGGGCTGTTATGTTTGTAGCAAAAAGAAACGTCAGCGAGAAGAAATTTATGGCTAAGCATCGTGTGACTCAAGAAGCACGCAGTCGTGAGACGCTGAAGGTGATTGAAAAGTGGGCGGGGTATATCACAAACGTTAGAAACCTATTGAAACCATTGGACAAATATGGAAATTGGAAAAACGCACTTGGGAGGAGCAAGGCTCATATAAAAGCGGTAGTAGGGATAGATGAGAGGACCACCTACAAGAACAAACCCCAATGACAAACCCCCACCACTCAATACATGTGCGCAGAGCGCTCATTTCTATTTTCCTCCTAATATCCCCTCCGTTTCACCTCTTTACTTAGGTACACCCTGTGCCAAACTCTCTCTCAAATCTTTTCTATTGGTACCGACCACCACCATGAGAGGACTTGGACTTGGGAACTATATCTCGGCGACGATGTAGACGGTTGGGACGGAGAGCAACATCTAGGTTTAGGGCATAAGGGAAACTAGGGGCACCGTAATAAGAGGGAAAATTAGCGGCTTCTTTAAGGTGTTATATGTTGCGAGTGTTAACATTGTAGCCCATTATCAACAGCGAATCTCCAGTATAAGGGCAAGTTCAATATTATTATTGTCTATGTGATCGAGATTAGCGGCAGGGTAATTTCGTAAGTTGTGAACGCCCATTGATTTAACTAAATTTTACGTATGCACATTTAATCATTCAACTATTAAGTAAGCAATTAATCCATTAATACAGCAATGCTTAATAGGATATCATGTTGTGGATTACATGCCAAAATGTGGTGGATGACTCACATTTCCCATCTCGTGAATTTACAATAGCATGTATTAAATCTTTTGTGTGTATTATTACCCTCATCTTGCCATCGAAAGGAAGTACTGGGAATATCTTTTAACATATCATGTGTTTAGAGGATTAGAGTCCCTCTAGTGCGATTACGTGTGTATGTTGTTGCATTAATTAATTGTGTTAAATAACATGTATCGCCACACATACGATTGATGCACACGATTGATGCAAAAGACTGATGCATACAATTGATGCACACGAGTGACGCCTGCTTTTGATACATATGATTGATACACACGATTGATGTATACAATTGATGTATACGATTAATGCATGCATTTGGTGCTTTCAACTGATGTTCATAATTAACATTCGTGGCTAATGCGTGCGATTCTTACCAGATATTGATGCAAATAATTGGAACTGGCAATGGAAATAAAATAAGTTACCCCAAAGTAGCACTTCGCTTCAATATACAGTGCAATATACTGCAGAACACCTCAATGTACAGTGCAACACTTCAATGTACAGTAGAACACCTCAATGTACAGTAGAACACCTCAATGTACAGTGCAACACCTCAATGTACAGTGCAACACCTCAATGTACAGTAGAACACCTCAATGTACAGTAGAACACCTCAATGTACAGTAGAACACCTCAATGTACAGTGCAACACCTCAATGTACAGTGCAACACTTCAATGTACAGTAGAACACCTCAATGTACAGTAGAACACCTCAATGTACAGTGCAACACCTCAATGTACAGTGCAACACCTCAATGTGCAGCACACAGTAGCATGGACAACACTTCGATCTTATCTAACTAATTTTGGTAAATCATTCTTGAAAGCCTTCATATTAGATCTTCCGACTTCAAATGTTTCTTTCAGAAGCTTCATTCGGAAAAAATAAGAGCAGTAGAGAAATGATAGTTTTAAAACCGACTTCTCACTAAATATCTTGAATTAGTTTTAAAAAGTTGGTTGGTGTCCCAGGGAGTACCGCAGCAACTGCAATAATACGAGTATGTACGGACGTATCAATTATGGACACTGCATTAATATGAGTATGTCAGGAAGTCTCAATTATGGACACTGCATTAATATATGTCAGGACGTCTCAATTATGAACACTTCATTAATATGAGTATATCAGGATGTACTAATTATGACTACTGCATTAATATGTATAAGTCAGGATATGCCAATTATGAACACTGCATCAACACGAATAGGTCTTGTAAAATCAATCAGCACACGAAAGGATGACTAGAAAGAAACGGAAGCTCGTACGAAAAGTCTTGAGATGCTGTAAGAACTGTGGGGCTGTAGTAGTGATACCCACGTATTTTTCTGATATGTGTTTCTTCACCACGATGTACAGCCTTACTAAGTTATTCCATTGTTAACTTAATACTTTATGATTCACCACCACACTTATTTTTGAAACGTTCATTGTCGAACTACATATAGGATGACAATAGTACTGAGTAAAGTAAATTATTTTTTTAGTGATTGCTGTCTCAATAGTTTTGGAAATTTTTATTATTAAAATATAGTTGCTCCTGTGAAAAAAATTGGTATTGTTTGCTTTATCTATAATTTAAGTTTGAAAAAAGGTCCAACATATAAATGTGGTTCCATAATCAGCATTCAGTGTGGAATAGCTGTAATTTGTATATTAATTTGCTCGAATTTGCTTCTTTGAGAGTAAGATTGATGATCACTTTGAAGCTTTATGCTCTGAAGTCGAGAACTAAAATTTGCTATTTCTTTTGATGGTAAATTAGATGCTAAAAAATGATTTAAATGACACGAAAATAAACATTATTGAACGATCTTACCTATACAGGACTCTGAGTGACTTTACTAACATATTTAAGGGTAGAAAATGAGAACCATTTATATGACAGAGACGACTATTAATTTTTCTTATGTGTACTAATGATAAATGTCGACGACCAATATTGTGTTGCGCTGTTTTCAATGAAATATTTTAAGCCATTCTTTCTTATTACTACAGAGACTGATTTCAACTTTGAAGTACGATTACATGAAATTTAAAAACTTTCTGTATATAATCTCGAGCTTGAGAGTTTTTTCATGGAATGAAAGCATACCAAAATCCTATATGACTGAGAGACAGTCTTGCATAGAAGTATGTTTAAAAATACGCACAGTTTTCTTGTTCTGATCTCGCTGTTCACTAAAATATCTCCTTTGCATCGAGCGGCTTCTGAAGTTCAGGAAAATCAAGAGATTTGTTTAAAAAAACAGAATCCAATCGTTTCTCTGCACCACTTTTTCTTAGGAAAACAGAGTCACTTAAATGAAAACATTTCCGACTATTGAGTGTTTGGTTCGGTCTGATAATTCGCTCGTGTTTCTGCATCTGCAAAGCAAACTTTGATGCTGGCTAACAAATCAAATTACAACACAGGTCTGTCGTGTGATTGAAACGAACGAGAATAGAGCCATGCGCCATGTTTGCATTGCAAGAAAAATATTGTATCGTGATATTTATTGAACTGGAGCTCAACCTGCAGCTGTTGAGAACGAAATAAGCCTGCAGCTGTAGAGAACTATTATAAACTGGCTGCTAGCAGCTGTAGAGAGAAAACTAAATTGGGCTGCAGTTGTAGAGAAGGCTAAATTGGCCTGCTGTTGTAGAGAAAACTAAGCAAGCCAGCAGCTGTAGGGCGAACTAAATAGACCTGCAGTTGTAGAGAGAACTGAATAAGGTTGTAATTGTAGAGAGAAATAAATATGCAAGCAGTATGGAATCAAATAGGCCAGCAGTTGCAGAGAAAACTAATTAGGCCTCCATCAATAGGCAGGACTAAATTGGCCTGCAGCTGTTGGGAGAACTAAATAGGACAGTCAGAACCGCTGGTCGTATTTATTTTTGCGAATTCAGCTTGCAAATAAATCCTCCGTTACGATATAGTTTTCTCAAATTCAAGGATTATTTCGCTCGACAGTTATTTGCTTCGGTTGTTTTATTGACGTCGGCGTTTTAGATGTTATGTGGCAAGGAGAGTGGAAAGCTAAGTCGTAAGTTAAGCAACAAATTAATAGCTTTATGTGCACATCTATATTACAAGATGTAACAACGAAATATAGAGCGTACGAAGTATAGAGCGTATGGAGTGCGTACGTTTTGATTGCAATTTTTTTACAGGCTTCATTTAATGTGTCCAATAAGCGAGCAGTGTATCTTTCTCTAACGCATGACTGAAGCTCATTTAGAGCGATGTAGGTACATGCCATGTTACTTCGCTTCATGCGATGTTGCTTCGCTCATGCCATGTTGTTTCACTTCATGCAATGTTTCTTCGCTTCATGCCATGTTTCTTCGCTTCATGCCATGTTGCTTCGCTTCATGCCATGTTGCTTCGCTTCATGCCATGTTGTTTCGCTCATGCCATGTTGCTTCACTTCATGCAATGTTTCTTCGCTTCATGCCATGTTGCTTCGCTGCATGGAATGTTGCTTTGCTTCATGCCATGTTGCTTCGCTTCATGGAATGTTGCTTCGGTTCATGCCACGTTGCTTCGCTTGAAGCGTTACAGGCGCAGGCACGGGCAGTTTTCCACTCCAGTCGGAGTGGATTCATTCAAATATTCATTTCCAGTTTGTAATATCTGCAATTGAGAATCCAGGTCAAACAGAAGATCAGTGATGCAAAACAGAAATCATAATCGTAGATTTACTAGGACGATATTGAGTGACATTTATTGATATTTTGAATCCATCTAATTCATGTTTAACTTCTCTCATATCTTCTATACAAACGCTGTCAGATAATAGGATCGAAAAAAAAGAAAGTTGGAGGTATATATACGTGCTGATGTACTGAACAATCCATGCATTGTTAAACTATGTGAAATAAATAAATCATTCTTATAAATTATAGGATAAAATGGTCAATGATATCTAACTGCACCGTTAAAGCTGCACTGAATATCTTATTATTTTCTATTGAAACTTCAGGTATTCAGTTCATAGAACGTATGCTCTATACAGTAATATGAACTTGTTGATGCAATATATTTTATTTATTCTGCACTAAGAAACTATAAAAATGAACTTAAAGCAATCAATCGGGACACCACTGGAGTTTGAAACCGATGGCAGAATTGATCAGAAATCCTTTATTGCTTCCATTATACAGTATGGACCACAAAAAGTAAACCCAACTTTAAATGTTAATTACTTCACAGTGAATGAAGATATTTTAGGTCTGTTATTTGCATTAAGTGCAGAGAAATGTTCTCCATAATAATGTCAAGTCTCATCAAATTGGTTCCACTTCAATCTCTCACCAATGAGATCAATAATAGCTGTAAAAATGTGAGTTGCACATGAAGTATATTAAGATTAGGACTGATAGCCAACTTTTAAACATTAGTAACTTTCGATAAAAGTACTTAAGTTTCATTTGCACAGAAGAAATGGCACAGAATTGTCATCATCCTCCTTCCAAAGAATTGTTCGTAATGATTTACAATATTATCCTTACAGAGCTAAAGTTAAGCAACAACTTCTCGGAGGAGATTATACTCGTCGCTTAAGATTTACCCACTGGTTCTCTGAACGTCCAGAAATTTTTACTAAATGGTTAGTGGTGGGAGATGAATGCGCATTTCAAATGAATGAAGCAATAAATAAATAGATCTGTAGGCATTAAGCGCCGAAAAGCTATCCTCCTGAAGAAAATACATATGAAATCAGCATGAGTAGAGAAAAGGTGCCTCTTTGATTGGGTTTGTGAGGCATCGGATCGGTAATTGGACCATTTTTTATGCTACTCATGCTGATTGCATAATTATGATATTTTCTTCAGGAGGATGGTTTTTCGGCACAAAATGCCTACAGATCTGCTTATTTACTGCTTCATTCATATAAAATGCGCATTCATCTCACACCACTAAACATTTAGTAAAAATTTTTGGACGTTCAGCGAACCAGTGAGCAAATCTTAAGCGACGAGGATAATCTCCTCCGAGAAGTTGTTGCTTAACTTTAGCTCTGTAAGGATAATATTGCAAATCATTACGAACAATTCTTTGGAAGGAGGATGATGACAATTCTGTGCCATTTCTTCTGTACGAATGAAACTTAAGTACTTTTATCGAAAGTTACTAATGTTTAAAAGTTGGCTATCAATCCTAATCTTAATATACTTCATGTGCAACTCACATTTTTACAGCTATTATTTATCTCATTGGTGAGAGATAGAAGTGGAACCAATTTGATGTGACTTGTCATTTTTATGGAAAATATTTCTCTGCATTTAATGCAAAAATAGACCTAAAATATCTTCATTCACTGTGAAGTAATTAACATTTAAAGTTGGGTTTATTTTTTGTGGTCCATACTGTATAGGATACATAATTGAAAGTCCTTTAATCCTTTCTCTATAAGCGATGTAGGATATTGGACATTTTTAATTGCCGTCATGACTAGTAAGAACATTATTTAAGTACACATATAATCTAGTGATGACTCCTCTACCTATAGAATTATCTTAGAATACTGAAAATTGATGTTGCTTGTGCAAGTCATTCACGATTTAACTCCAGGTTATCAATGGCGGATAGAAAACTTCATCATAATTATCTGAGAAAATCCAAGTCCTCTTTGAAAATAGAACAATTAGAGAACGTGATGCGTAGTTGGCTTTGTTTCTTCGATCCCTGAGATGAAAGAAACTCGACCTTGTCATTGGCACACCTGAACTTAAAGCTGCTCATTAATTAGGTGATGAATGGCTTCCAATGATGATAATTCCTCTGAGACCTGAATGATGAAATACTTGATCCCTGATTAGATAATTAAATGATGGAGTATTGTCTAGAATAAACTAGAACAGAATGTGGCAACTATAATAGTACGGGACGTTTGCCCATTCTTGGGTTGCTACTCAAGTCCCATGCTGTCTAACGTCAATGATTCAATCACTCACATACACCTCAATCACCTTAATCGCACTTTAATTCTGCACAGACATTACAGTCATGTATACCTTGCTATCACACACAGACCCCAAGAGTTAAGAAGGATATGAATTTGGTGCTTAATAGATTTAGAAGGTTCCTTGTCAAATACATTGAGAAAGCATCCGTCTGAACGTAATGAAATAATTCGGGATTAATCAAGCAAATAAATTAGTGGGTATCTAAAAAGAACAGATTCCTGAAAATGTTTGGTTAGTTGAGACCTAATTATAATATAGTTCAGCTCTGAGTGATTCTTAAGAAAGATCTGCTATTTAATGCTTAATTCATAATTATCAATTCACGTAATTATCGATATTTCTTATTGTCAACATCTCTTGTAAACAATGTTCCAACAAAGATTTTATGCCATGATTTTCTGTTGGAGGATCAAATGAAGTCAACTTTGAAATAAAATTAACTAGTAAACCTACCTGAAATATAGTACGATCGTAAAGCTATTTAAAGTGGAAAAGTTTCTGAAGCTTTCTGCCTATTATCCTTCATGATGTTGAAAAATCAACTCACATCTATCTGGAGATTGTACGACGCACATGCTCGTAAGTACGACGCACATGCTCGTAAGTACGACGCACATGCTTGTAAGCACGACGCACATGCTTGTAAGCACGACGCACATGCTCGTAAGTACGACGCACATGCTTGTAAGTACGACGCACATGCTCGTAAGTATGACGCACATGCTCGTAAGTACGACGCACATGCTTGTAAGTACGATGCACATGCTTGTAAGCACGACGCACATGCTTGTAATTTTCGGTCAGTTAGTCGTTGCGTAAACTCATAACTTTGTTTAATTATGATTTTATTTGACTCGTGGGACTTACCGACTTTTTAAGAATTCGCTGGTAATAAAACTGTTGTATGGAAGATTAAAGAACGTGATTAAAAGATGTAATCTAAAATCTTAAATTTGTAGTGCAGTTTACCGCACATAATTCATTGCGTACATTAATGTTGTGTCAAAATTGTGCATTGATGCACAGTCACAGTCTTTTAAATCTCAATTCAATATTTGTTGTCGTGCAAATAAGGGTTTGATTGCAATTTGAGAAGATATTATTTACGATGCGACAATTCAGGCCCCTGTTGCTGAAGCTCTATTTGTCTGAGTCTTGCTTGCCTGTATTTATGAGGTAATTTCAGAGTCCAGAGTCACGAGTTCCAGAGTCCAGAGTCATGAGTTCCAGAGTCCAGAGTTACGAGTTCCAGAGTCCAGAGTTACGAGTTCCAGAGTCCAGAGTTACGAGTTCCAGAGTCCAGAGTTATGAGTTCCAGAGTCCAGAGTTACGAGTTCCAGAGTCCAGAGTTACGAGTTCCAGAGTCCAGAGTTACGAGTTCCAGAGTCCAGAGTTACGAGTTCCAGAGTCCAGAGTTACGAGTTCCAGAGTCCAGAGTCCTGAGTTCCATAGTCCAAAGTTACGAGTTCTAGAGTCCAGAGTTATGAGTTCTAGAGTCGAAAGCCTGAGTTGTCGGATTACTCGATTATTTAGATGCAATCATCCAACACAAAACTTTAGGATTGAAGATTGGCTGATCGATTTTCGTACCTCAAGAAAGTCGTCCAGGAATAGGATGGAAGCCGACATAGGGAGCTTCCATCACAGAATTTGCACTTTTTAAAGATTTGTAATGAACAAACGACGAGAAACAATCCAAGGAATCCACACTATTCAGACAGCAAACAACTTAATCGGAAGAAATTGTTAATTTTCTCTTGGCAAATTAATGAAGTTCATGCAAGATCAAACGTAAGAAATAATAGAAAATAAAAGAATGAATATTTGTAAACCAAAGTAATGCTCTTAGGGATACGATAAATAGTGTCAGGTTACAGGTCCTTCTTTAGAGCTCCGGCGCTTGACAATCTTTTCAAATTGAAAAATGAATTGCACTAGCATGGATCTACTTATATCTAGACCACGATAAACTTTGGTTGACTTTCACTTATTTATTTATGCTGTGTGATAAAAACCGAAGTGTATTAACATGAGTATTTATTTAGTATAAACAAATAAGTTTCATGTCCCTGTTCACTGCAGAAGTAAATAAGGGAAATTAATTTAACACTAGCAATTAATAAATAACTGAAATACAGTATTTATTTTAGGCTTACAAATATTGTGGATACTGCAACTAAATGAATACCTAATTACTATATTGAAAACTACTGGAATTTATCGTATATTTGTAAGCAAATGTAAAGCGGCTGTTATCAACAACATATGTGCGTTTGGTGTTACCTAGCGTAGGAAAAATCAGAGAAAATAATCCTTTTGAAATTGAGGAACACAAGAATTTGATTATCATCACAACATTTTCGTATCAAAAATACAATTTTTTAAAACCATACAGTTTCTATATTCACAGTTCATGTAGTTTAAGCGTTGTGTGGTTACCATAAGCAACAGAATACAAAAATACAGGATTTTCTTCCGTTATTAGCCAATTTGGAAACGGCGAGTATACGTCCAAACGGCGTAAAAACGTGTACTCGAAATGAAAGAAAAAAATTCATTCAATAACACATAAATTTTTTTTACTTGCGGGGGACTGATTTTTAATAAAATTCTTGTAGAAGTAGTGTCCAGATGAGAATGTAACGTAAATTCAATAGCGTGTAATTGACAGCAAAGCCTGTAATACGGCCCACGTAGTGCCAATTGTAGCGTAATTAAGGCCTGGAGTCGTAGTGCCTTTATTGCTGGGTCTAGATAAATGGATTTCACCATTTTCTGGTTCACTGCAACGCACGCAATCTCAGTGCCCGTAATGCTCAAGACAAAGCTCATGCAAGGCAAACGCAAAAAATGTAACGAAATTTTATTATTGTTTATTGGTATCTAAAATGCCATTCTAGAATACTACACTTATACGTGATGAAAGAAGTTTGACTAATATATTCAATAACAAATACAACATCTATCTTATGCATGCAGTTGGTATTTTAGATACAAATCATTAATAAAAAAATTGGGTCACCTCTTATGGGTCGTCGTGTACATATAGGAATGTTATTTTCAACAGCTTCCCACTGCCAGACCTCCAGCCAGATTTACGTGTATGTCTAAGGATTTATTTAACATTACATGTTTTCATGACAATTAAGTACAGATCTATGTGTAAGAATCCGCCATAAACTAAGCAAATTTTAAAAGAATGACGCTTCCATTAGTACTTGCGAATCTGTTGTGAAATACATAAATTCTATTAAAATAGATTTGCTTTGTTGTATGAAAAACATAAAATATGTTCCAAGGATTTTCTTGAATGCACGAAGTGTCATCAGAAATAAGGCCTAAGCAAAACTAATTTTCTGTTAGAGAGGTACTGGAGGCAAGCAGTTCCCTTACGAATGCAGCGCATATAAGCTGTGAAGTTGCATGACATCTTCATGTGTAAATAAAAAACCTTTATGCAGGCATCTGAGCACGTGAATACGTGAGCGCATGAGTGCTTGAGCACGTGGCAGGAACGGCAAGCATTCACGTGCCTGAGAAATTAATTCGTTAGCTGAAATTCTTGAAATCCTAGAGAGTTTCAATGCAACAATTCTCGCCCTACAACCAACAGTTATAGTCTGAGAGCCACTATTGCACGGGACACAAATAATGGAGGAAGATTAGAAGTTCTTTCTAAACTAGGATTTCATTTTTAATTGTAAATGACTCTGTTACTGAGTGTTACTAGGTGAAATGTGTACAGAGCTGTGTGTTTTGGTGTAAGACTTGTGTAACTGTGTTGTATTGCGTACAATCATTTGTGTTAATGTGGATTACAATTTGCATTGATCATTGATTTCAGATTTCTGAATTTTTGAAAAAAATGCAAAGGGTATCCCCTTACGAAATTTTTTTATGTTTTTTGGTCAATGTTTTAGAATTCTATAAAATGTTGTATAACACTCAATTAGCGATTGGAAACAAGAAAAAATGACTCCAACGCTGCAAATTTCATCGGGTATGTTATCCATAGGTCATAGGAGCCTGTGTAGGATGATGCGAAATCTCATTTTTTGTTAATTATTCGTTAATTTGCACTATTTGTGTGCAATTTTCGTTTTACTCCTATTCAATACATGTGTTTAGTTGTAGTAATAGTTGTGTTAAGAGTTCTTGTGTATAATCAACTGCTATCCTAAATTGATCATACTTAACAGTGTTATCCTGAGTTCTCGTGCAGAATTAACTATGTTTTTGTTTTCACAGTTATTGTACAGAATTCTTCATGTTAGATTCATAGAAGCTGTCTAAATACAAAAACTCATCCAAAAGCGAGAGTAATGTCATAAATTTTCTGAGAAATTTGTTTTAGGGTCCAGGTACACACGTGAAAGGAAGAATGTATGTCTACTCATTTAGTACTATGAAGTCACTTTGGTGAATGGGATACGTTATGTAGCATTTTCTAATATCTATGAATAGACGAAATCTTATTTGTCGCTCCTGATAGGCATCTTTATATTAAGAAGCAACATTCATTCATCATTACGAATATTCATGCAATGCCAATCAAATAATGTACGACACTTACATGTGCGCATTACAGTGCGCGTACTTTCTAGAATATTTTGCTTCGGCAATGTTTGTAATATTTTTTACGCTGTTTAACAATTTTGTGCAATTCAATACGTATTTACTGAGCAGAATACAATATGCTAACATAAAATGATACACATCATATTGTGGATTATCCTGTGCGTCACAACTATAATAGATTCGAATATTTTGTCAAGGGCGTTAGTTTTCAATAGCTTTCAGTTTCAATGTCAGTAGCTTTTTTACGTTCAAGTCGAGTTCATTTTCTTGGGTGATAATTTCCTCATTTATTTAAATGAAACTCTTTCATAAATACCAAGGGAACGGTAGAGAATAGTGAGAAGAATAATCTTTCTCCTCATTTAGTAAATTTCAGCTTACTTCCATAACACAGAGGACGGTACTTTATACCCTAAGAAATATATCATCTCGAATATATTTCAAAATTCCATTCTCAACACGGACATTCGTGGAAGCTGTTTTCGAGTTTTCCGATTCAACTGTTAAATTAAAGGCTAAAATTCTCTTTGATATTGCAGAAAGCATATTTTTTTCTGCGTCTGCAACTCCAGAGGGAGTTTTGAAATAACGGTCGTGTCTTCAAAAGATGCAGCCGTCGTAAGACCAGGAATCGTGTCAGTTCGCTACAAATATAAAACGTTCTCATTAACAAAACTGAATAACATGTTTTGATCACGTAAGAGTATATGATACAGTAGTAAATTGCATTTCTATCACTTTAAAGTAAATATTATACGGTTGTACTACACAATTTTCAATAGGTGTGCACATATTTATCACCGAGGAGTAAATATGATACGGTAGTGCAATACGTTCTTATCTCTTAGAAGTAAGTATTACAGGGAGAATATGTTTTCATCCTTTATAAGTAAATAAATATGGAGGCACAACAAGTTTTATCCTTCAGAATAAATGTAATACGGGTGGACATGTTTTTTTTTAAATTAGAAGTAAAAATAATACGGTTGTGCAACACATTTTATCAATTAAAGTAAATATGATTCGGGTGATCAATTTGCTTCCATTGGTTAAGAGTAAATACAATACGATTATGCAACACATTTTTGTCCCTCAGTAGTAAATATGACAAGGGCGAACACGTTTTTATCACTTGAAGTAGAGATGACGAGGCTGAAAAATTTATTTTTATTCCTCAGACGAATATCTGATACGATTGAAGTTGTAGTTTCGTATTTGACTACATTATTCCATAATGTATTTGTGAGCCTTCATGATGACCTTTTTTAAACCTCTCCTCAATGGCAATCTATTGCTAGACGCAAACATAATGGCTATTTGTTGAGATATCTGCTTTGTTACTTCATTCCTGCAGCTACACAAAAACTGTGTACACAACCGAGACGAGTACGACTTTGCAATGATAAAAAACACTGTGATTGAACCCCCAGCTACACAAACATTGAGTATAACAAAAACAAATACTGAGAGTCATTTCCCCAGCTATACAAACACTGTACACAAACAAGACATACACTGGGATTGACCTCCCAAGTTACACAAATCCTGCACATAACATAGACAAACACTGAAATCAATCTCCTCAGCTATGCAAACATTGCACATTACAGAGACAAACACTCAGACTGACCACCTCAGGCACACAAACACTGCATACAACTCAAACGAGCCAGACTTCAGCGACAGAAACAAACACTGCAGCAGCGGAAACAAGTGTCAAAAATAGCCAGAACTTCTAGTACTTGCTCTCTGCTACCAGCAGCCAGGCGTGTAATTCTTGTGGCAGGTTTGTGCAGCGGACTTTGCTAGTAAACTGATCTCTAAAGTTCAACTCCGAAACTCAGTCCTAATTTAGATCCGTGAGCTGCGTGCATGAACTTAGCTCATAATTAATGTTCTTCGTTTAGCATTACAGAAGTGCTGCTTTGTACTTATCACTACACAAGTGTTACTGGTATTGTTAAAACATAAGCACTAAGTTGAAGGTAGATGGAAACAGTGGTCTATTTCTAATTTACTATGACACTTATTCATAAAATACATAGATAGCTTGGACAGAAGAAAGGTCACCAGCTTGGTCGACTGGTGAGCGAATCTGCTTACAAGCGGAAAGACCCGGGTTCGAATCCCGCTGCCGACATGGTTGACGCGGCTAGAAATACGGCATGGAACTTGGGTAAACAACCGAATAATTATCGAAGTAATTATCCGACCCAAGAATGGGCCAGAAGGTTCGTTCCTATAGCCTCATTCTATTCTATTCCATTCTATTCTATTCTATCTATGTATTTTGTGAATAAGAGTCATAGTATTACTAACAGAAGCAGAGGATTCCCATTTCTCTCGCTCACAAGGTCGTGTTGTTATGTAGAAGCATAAGATTAGGCTGTTTGTGCTACGAAGCTCTCGCTCTTAAATTACTCAGCCGGTTTGAGGAATCTAGCTTTGCACTAACGTGAACCGGCCTGTCCGTTTTCCCTTTCCACTTTTATCTAAAAAGAACCAAGGAAAATTATGGCTTGGTAATTATTTTAGTACAAGCTCTGTATTTTTAACCTATAATGAATGTGTAACATGTTGAATGTCAAAATTTAACTATCTTCATCGATATTTCAATCTTGAAAATTTGTGATACATATGTTTCAACTTTTCATTTTCATCTTTTTCAATTTATAAACGCAATGGATATTTTTTCATATTGTTATCATTAAGTTCATCTTCCAATGTTATTAAATATTTGTAATGAAAAATGAATGTCAAATGTTGGAGCTTTTCGTTAATTGCAAACTCTAACTATCTTTACCAAAACTCCGACCATGACAATTCGTGATATTTTTGGGGAATCTTTTTTAATCTTTCTTTGATGTATGTAATTTCCGATTTATTTAACGCAAGGAAGTTTTCAATTATCTATAATGATAATTACATTTCATGGATCATCAGTACATCACACCAAGGATCCTCCAAGATATTTGAAATCACGAGCTACACTCGGACCCGTGTATTTGAATTCACGATTTTGACTTTACTTCTTGAAACTCGTGCCATAACATTATGTTGCGAACGAATTCTTGCGAAACAACTCTTGTTTAAGTTTCAGTGCACTCATTATTTAAAATTTTGCATAAAGGAAATAACTGTTTGCATCGCTGTTATGCCAATTACTATGCATAGAATACTAACCATGTAAGAATTAAGAATAGCGTCATCACTAGTCTTGAGGTTAGTGTTAGGATTTGAAAACCTGACTCCGTGTACAGTGAATTTATTCTGTATTCTACGAACAAATGCATTCGTTACATTGAATTATTTGTAGAAAATGAAAGAATCTAGGTATGAAAAGATGAGTACTCTCTTTCTTTGCAAATACAAGTCATATTATTTTACTTTCCACCGAACAGACGAGTAAGAACATATTACATGAAAAAATAGAAAGGAAAATTTAACGAAACAAATCACTTTAACTTGTCTATTTCCTTCCTTGGTAAATGTTTGTAGTTTCTAGCAACAAGGATCTCAACTTAAGAAACGTTTTGTTCTCAAATTTAACTGGAATTTAAATTTTTCCATGAAGTATTCCGTGAATTTGATTGGTGCCTTTGTGAACAAAAGACACAAAGACGCCCTCGACACACGAGGATTCTTTGAATCCAACCTGGATATAGAGTTTATATTCGCAGAGCTATTCTGATTCACAATACAATTGGCAGTATTGTATCGTGAATACAATCTCACGAGGTAAATACTCATCAAAACAGCTGAGCTGCGCGTTTGGTTCGCTCAGCTTCGTTTCAGTCCAGCAACAAATTTAATGTTAAATCACTATAAATCTATACTATAATAAAAGCCGCATCCATCCGTCTGTCCGTCCGTGTGACACACTCTTCTAATCGATAGCTTTGATAGTAACAAGGATAAAGCTTAAGAAATACAAGAAATCATTCTATTGTGTTATTTTTCTGTGGCAATTCAATTCCCTTTCACTTCCATTATGGTATCCAGAATACATAATCGGTATATTTTTACAATAGAAATTTTCTTTGGACTTTTTCTGTTGAAATTCATCCTGTTGTTTTGATATTTTTAATTGATAATACGACAAGAAATGTTTTAAATTAGTTTGACCAGTAACCTGGCTGCCACTTAGTATAAGGCCAAAGATGTTGAAAATTGAGTTATTGTTTTCAGAATTGTGATTTTCTTGAAAAGCTTCAAAGAGATAAAAGAGGATATTTCAGAATAAAATTCCGTCAAAAAAGGCCAACATGGCTAGAAATGTGTCCAACCGTAAGAGAGAAGCAGCAAGACTTCGACGTCAAGAAAAACACCGAAGACTATCGGACGAACAACGCGAAATGGTAAGACGAAGCAATGGTGCTCGCCAACGAGAAGCTAGAGCTAAATTGACCCTTGAACGGCGTTTGACAATTCTACAGAATAATGCAAAGCAACACAGAGTAGCTAGAGAGAGCTTAACGCATGAAAGAAGAGAGGAAATTCTTCAGCATGATGCTGAACAACATCGAGTGGCACGAGAGAATTTAACCCAAGAAAGAAGGGATGAAATTCTTCAGATTAATGCCGAACAGCATCGAGTTGCACGAGAGAATTTAACTCAAGAAAGAAGGGATGAAATTCTTCAGCAGAATGCATTCGCTCACAGATTAGGTAATTATTTAGATTAGATGGGCATTGCACTAGTAATGATAATAATCCCCCTGTATGATAATACACAGTTTGTTGCTTGTTTGCTTGGTCTGTCTCTCTGTCGCGCTCTTAAAATTTTAGATAGCAAAATTTCGGTGGGGTATACATGTATTGTGAGCATTGTATTTTGGATACTGCGTTAGCTGGCAAATCAAGTAAAAAATTGAGTAAAAAAAGACGTGAATTTTTTCACGTGTGGGTCTACTAGTGGTAATTATAGTACTGTTGATACAAATAAATCAATTGCAGTTTGATTGATGACTAGCCAGTTTCTGTGGAAATTCCACGATTTAGATTTGACTGTTTTGAAATTATTATATAGATAAATGCATTCAAGATTTGCGACGAATTATTGTGTTTTAAATAAATACGTTTTATTAATATGTACAAGACTTTCACTCTGCATCTCATCTACCGATAACATGGCCTAGATAGAACCCGTAAAATTCTTTGATTTAAAAGTGACAAAATTAAAGGATCTACGAAATAAATACATTTTTAAGTTTTACTCGTGCTATCATCAGAATCTGAATACTTTTCATGAATATATACTGAACTTCCATTCTGTATCTAATCTACCGATGACGTTACCGTGTAGGAGTAGAAAACTAATACTGGAAAAAATTGACTTTTTTCTAGTTATTGGGCGCCTTTGGTATCCACAATACATACACTGTTTATAGTACATGCATACCCGTTCTGATTTCAGTTCAATAATATCAGCTTGTTCAGAAAGTTCATGCCGATTTTTAGTAGTTCAACTGTCGACTTATTTTAAAACATGTTTGAGCCCAGAGAATTGGATTTGACTACACTTCCATTTAGAGACCAGTTTAAACCATCTTTTCATGGAAGAAGGCTTACGATCCTACAACTTGTGTTTATTCTGTAACACTTTAAAATGGAAGATAAAAAGATTCATTTTCAGCACTTAATGTTTTTCTTTTTTCATAAGGGGAAAAATACCTCACAAACAACCAAAAAAATATGCACAGTTTACGGTAATGATTCTGTATCCGAAAGAACTGTACGGAAGTGGTTCGCGAAGTTTCGAGCTGGAGATTGTAGCCTTATTGATAAAGAACGATCAGGCAGACCATCCACCACAGATGACGACCAAATCAAGTCATTAATTGAGAATAACCCACATTCCACAATTCGAGAATTGACAGAAAGCCTCTACCTATCAAAATCTGCCGTTCATGAGCACCTGGTCAAGCTTGGCTTCACAAATCGCTACGATGTTTTGGTGCCACATGAGTTGAGTGAGAGGAATCTTTTGGATCGCGTTTCCATCTACTTAATAAACGTAATGAAACTGTGCCTTTTTTAAAGCAAAGTGTGACCGGGGATAAGAAATGATTATCTACCGAAATGTTCAGAGAAAGCAATCCTGGAGTAAGCGACATGAGCCACCCTTAGCCATCCCAAAAGCGGATCTTCACCCTAAAAAAGTTATGCTTTGTGTCTGGTGGGATTAGAAGGGAATTCTGTACTATGAGCTTCTCCCAAGTAACCAGACAATTAATTCTGAAAAATACTGCTCATAACCGGATGAGTTAAAAGCAGCAATTCAAGAAAAACGTCCAGAATTGGCCAACAGGCAAGGTGTTGTGTTTCAACATGTTAATGCACGACCACACGCTTCTTTACGAACCAGATAAGAATTGCTGCAATTCAGCTGGGATGTGTTACCTCACCCTCCATATTCACCAGATATTGCCCCTTCAGATTTCCACCTATTCAGGTGTTTGAAGAATAGTCTTAATGGTAAAAATTTCAATTCTTTGGATGACATAAAACGGTACCTTGATGAATTCTTTGCCATTCAAACACCTCAATTCTGGGAAGAAGGTATTTTCAAGTTAGAGAATAGATGGAGACGTATTGTGTAACAAAATGGTTCATATTTGCTTGATTAAATATGTAATTACAAATATTTATTGACCTTTTTCTTTCCCTTAAAAATCAGCATTAACTTTTTGGACAACCCAATATTTCTTCAGTAATAGATAGGAAGTAATGGGACGGACACACACACACAGAGACAGACA
>VCRD01000239.1:3079-32671 GCA_006783055.1 Trinorchestia longiramus
CGGGTAAAATGTCTAACGTTCACCACATCGTCGGGAGAAATTCTCCCGAAATCACGGTTTTCCCCTCGCCGTGGAAATTCCAGGCAGCGGAGCCAGAGCGCACACCTACCCTTCACGATGTCTCACACAACACCGCGGGTACACAGGCGGCCAGCTGGTTCCCGCGCTTTCTTCATAGTGAACTACGTGGTAACCTAGGAGAGTCGGGAGAAAATCACCCGGCATTGTGGTTCTAGGGTTAAGCCTGAATAATTCTAAGGCAAATTCCATAGTAAACGAAATGAAAGAGCTGAGCGTGCTTCTCAAAATCAAAGTATGAAGAAAAAAATTCATGATACAACGATTTGAAATTATGTTTTACATGTATCCTTTAACCCTTTAGCGACCAATTTGTTTTTCTAGTTTCTACGTCTAAGCTCACAAAGACCGTCTGTACACTGATGCAATGAAGCACGCTGAGAGCCAGGCAGCCAAAAGAACGACGCTGTAACATGCCGCCGCGTTCAAACCTAGTAGCAACCTCATATTGCTCACTGTTTAATTATTAGAACAATTCTCCCAAAGACCGTGAAAGACGACCGTATTGTCCTTTTAGTCGCTACAGGGTTAATATCTATTTTGTCCACTATAAACCGTCGTAGACAGTTGCTTCACGCTGCCTAGGTAATTATCAGCTGATAAACTGCTGAAGATTCGGAGCAGAATAAAGGAGCAACAAAGACGAAATTTTTCTCCCATGGAATCGAAAATCCCTTTTTTAGTGCTATGCTTTAATATATTCTACAGACAGCTATAATTTATTCCTTTCATGCTAGTCAAGGTAATTGAAGCGTTCTTTATTTTCTATTTTTATTCCTCGAGCGCAGTGAAATGACAGTAAATTTATCTACAGAAAGAAGGCTGCGTTAATTTTTAACATTGTTGTCTTGCATTACATGATGTCAAAATTAGCCACAATGTTTACTCGCATAATCAAGAAACAATTCGTGGCTTCGAAATTCTTTCTTAAATCGTGCTTTCTGTGTACAATCAACTAATAAACAACATGTTTACTAACATGTTTGCCTCTTCTTGAAGAACTTAACCTCTGCACGAAAGCATTAGCAGGTTGCAAATTAAATTGTCGCATTTTTTACCCATGCTAGTCCCCAACGATGTACCCCTGAAAATCCCATCCCTTAATACATCGCGTAGAACATAGCTTTCGCGTCGAAAGCAGGGGAGATGTAACATTCAAATGCAAATCTAGTAACCAAGTCCAAGAGTCTATTCTGGGTTTGGACACTTCGGCTCGCTCAACCGAGGATGATTTTTATTTACAGAGGCACGCTTTGTGTTCAGAAATACGTAGCATGGTTGCCCAGTTTATGTAGCTCAAGTTATAGTGATGAGCAAATGAGAAATGTAAAATGTGCAATTTAATACTGCGAATTTCCCAGTATGACGTACCATTGGGATAATTCATCTAAAAATATTTATGTCATGGTGTGCTGAATTATTCTACGCACAGTTTAATCATTTTACACCAGTTGAGTTCAGTAAATATTTTAAATCAATAGATTATCTTAAGATTTAATTGCAAATTGATGTTCTTTGAATACATAAAATTAGAACAATTACGATCCGGGTCTCATTGACTCGTTGACTCTTTCCTAAAAAATTCCAGTGCGCTTCCAATCCGAGATCAAAAGTAACTGCAGGTATTGCAGGCAAATATGGAAACATTGTATGTATCCTGTATGAAACAGCTTAATAGTCAGCGTGTTTAAAAACATTCGTCCTTTGTCCCTCCGTATGAGGTACATTCAAGTTACAACATCTCTAATGTTTTTTCTCAGGACTGCAAACAGTTGGAAGTATGTGGTCTACTTTATAACACGCTTGCACTCATCGTAAATGCGTGACAGGGATGGACAATTGTACGGCATACAGTACTCTAGTGGCAGCGGCAGGAGTGAGGACTGTTTTAGATACTTGAAATGGTGTATGGCGCCTATGTCTGTGCTTCTATTCAACTGACTGGTGCTTCATTTCAGGATGAAAAAACGACATCGATGTCTCATCCATTGTCACAATCGATGAAAAGAAAGTCCCATGCAAGCCATCATCATGCGTCAACATTACCTGGCCCACATGCTAGAAATCAAGTGTTCTTCCGCCAGCATTTGCGGCACCCCCCTGGAGGACCCTTTTCGTATTTGCCGGTCTTCATGCAGAATTGTGTGCACAGATCCCACAGAAATGCCAACATTGGAGGAGATGTGTTTCCCACTCATTCGGTGATATTCCGAAGCAATTTTCTCTACTAGCTCTATTATGTCGTCATACCGGCTGGTGCCAGGCCGACGTTCTGCCTTCTTAAAACTGGTGCACCCTCAAACGCCCATTAAACACATCCATGACACCATCACCACATGTCACATTCAACTGGCAATGAATTTCAGTCTGTATCACTCCACAAAAGAAAATAACGAATGATTACAGGCTATTCATGTAATGAAAAAGTGTCATTTTAAGTATAAGTATAGTCTTATCACCAGCTTGGTCGACTGGTGAGCGAATCTGCTTGCGAGCGGAAAGACCCGGGTTCGAATCCCGCTGCCGACATGGTTGACGCGGTTAGAAATACGGCATGGGACTTGGGTAAACAACCGAATAAGTATCGAAGTAATTATCCGACCCAAGAATGGGCCCGAAGGTTCGTTCCAATAGCCTTATTCTATTCTATTCTATTCTTCACTCTCACGACATCTGCCAGAGTTTGGTGTGCCGTACAGTGTTACCATCTCTGTTGTGCATTCACGTGTGCACGCGTATTTTGAAATCAACTGCAAGTTGCTATCTGTTTCCACTCCTGAAAAATATCAGAGATTTAAGAAACACAATTTCTTAAAGTTTCCTTCTTTGTATTCTGTGATAATACGCACATACTGGACTCTGACAGTATACAGTATAACATGCACTAGATTCATGGCTGTAAGTAGTACTAAATCTATGGGTTACTATAAACGGCGAATCTACGACGAAGAGACTGTATACTCTGCATAACCTTTATCGATGTTAGAGCAATTTTAATAGATGATATGCTAAACAACCAATTGAACAATGTTTGTTTAGTGCTACGTGTTTCAGGCTCGACAGTAGAATGTTTTGTCTGTCGCACGAGGTGTTTGGTTTTGTGTTCTTCTTGTGGAGAAGAGGTATTTTCTATAGGTATTGATGTATACGAAAAAGGACCTATAATTAAAACAAAAAAAACAGTAGGTTAGGAACAGGCCTCATTAATAATGCTTGAGGTATTCACAAGTAATAATTGTTACATATTTTGATTTGATGTCCTCGTTTTTCTAATTTTCAGTGCCCTTCTGGCCCCACAAATTCTTCGTGTACAGAAAGCAATCCGTCCCCACTCTCCTGACGAAAACACCTTATTCTCCATGAACTACTCATTCTTGCCCAACAGATGCACGGGTTACCACGACATTTAACAATCTTCTCCTAGCATCGACTTAGTAAACTTCCCAATTTTCAGTATCTTTAAGGAGTTTTTACGTCATCAAACCTTCTCAATCACCTCTTTAACACTTATTATTATTCAAAGTCTTTCTACTATCCTATATAAAACTTCTGAAACAACCATACTCTCAAACGAACTTTTTTTCGCACTGATATCTAAAAAAAATGGCATTTCCAAAAACCTCTCCCTAGCTCCCCAAGGCAACTTAATCGCTCTATAAGTTTCTTTTTCTTCTCTCTTTATTTATTATGAGGGACGAAGGTAAAAATTTACAAGATACGCATTCAAAAGTTTGAATGTTTATATGTATTCGATCACATTCACTAACTATATTTTACCCACTTCTCTCCAAGCTCCACATGTGCAAACAATCATTTCAAAGTTGGGTTGATATTTTGCACACCAGTGCAACGAAATAGTACAGCATGTCTGCTATTCTTCTGTAGATATGTTGATCTTCATTTAACGTTGGTTTTTTATGTGTAGGTCCTGCTTTTCTTATTCTTATAACACCAAGAACTGAATTCTGAAACACGGAAAAGAAGATGTTATAATGCAACATTACTGAATAAAGTTCTCACATTATTGAACTGGCTGCCTTTTTGTTATTGAATAGCTCATATGCTCCATTGTACATATAAACAGACGTCGTGGGCGGTTTGCTGCACTGCATTCCCTCTGCATCCATAAATACTGCTTTCGGCTCATCTCTTTCATATGCATATCGTGTGACATTTTTTCCTTACAGACTGAATGTATTTGAATGCCAACGCGGTGTATAATTTTAAATTATTTACATACACGACACGATTCCTTCGTTTTAATATTTATTATTCAGCTGAAGCAGATATTGGAGTGGTAAACCAAACCTAATCCTACGCTATGATTTATTTTTAAATAATGTCGTTAGGTTATTCTTGACACCCGTGGCAGGGATTATTATGGTCGTGGTATACTGAGAATTTCTACTTTCCCTGATCTAAGAAAAGTTCCTTTGCAACACTTTTACTTCTCTTTAATAAAAATAAGTAATCCTGATGCCAGTAGCCATATACATGAGCGTTTTTTATACTGTCATTTTTGTTCCATTGTAAGATTATCATTGGAATTGCTCACTCTGACACGTATGAAGAACGATTTGTAAAGATTCAGAAATAAATCCATGTACATTGATTCCAGCCTCATCAAAAATTCCCCAAATGAAAGTCGTAAATTTCAGGATTTTTTTCGTTTAGTTGAGCTTGAAATAAATTTATCGCCACTTTTCCTCACTTCTCTGTACCCAGCGCTATGGTCACCCCAAAAAATACCCTCGAGTTCAAGCGCCCTTATTTGTTGAAGTTTCGTTTGAGACTGCCTCTCTGGTTTTAGTCAAAGTTAACGTTCTCGGCACTGGTTGTGAATTTACTCTCAATAATTACATTCCGGACGCTAAAACAGGGCTGTGAATGCCCGCACTTTTCCTGTTTGTACAGTTCTGAAACGCTAAATTCCGTTGACAGTTGTATTAGGATTATAATTGATTGCCACAGTAACCTACTCTATGACCTCCGCTCGTTTCATTCATGCTACACATGTATCGTAAAACTGGTACGAATGCAGGTCGTCTGGAAGGACGAAAATTATAATTTTACTGTAAATGTACTTACACGTGACCTTTTATCCTGACGTTGGGTCTGTGCTCGTCACCTTTTCGAAGCTTCGTTCCAAATTATATTTGCCTTGTAACGTTAGAATCATTTCGTACATTTTTTCGTGATCACTTGAATAAAAAACACGGCTGCCAACTCGCTCAGACTATTTATAAAACAACAAAAACTGCACCGTATAATGTTTGTCCAATAGAAGTCGAAGCAAAGTTTTAATCTTCACCTAACGAAACTGCCAAGCAATTTTTGTTTTAAGAGTTTTTGTATAATTTCATAGTTAACTTTTGTCCTAAAATATTTTTAATTATGTAAAGTCTGATATAGTAATATAAAGTTTTTAAAATTGTCCCTGTTTCATAAGGGGAATTAAGACTTTTAAAAAATC
This sequence comes from Trinorchestia longiramus, assembly GCA_006783055.1. Taxonomy (NCBI): domain Eukaryota; kingdom Metazoa; phylum Arthropoda; class Malacostraca; order Amphipoda; family Talitridae; genus Trinorchestia; species Trinorchestia longiramus. The sequence goes on from VCRD01000239.1 coordinate 8,631, forward strand.
CGTTGGGAGTTAGTGACGAGGATGACAATCAGTGAGATAATAATATTGTGCCTATGAGGGTTACAACAAGAATGACAAGGTTGTGATCTATATACAAATTCTTCCAGTCGAAGACGTTCAAGTTTTCATTGCAATTTGTAATATGTTTTGAGAACACTAAGTCTTTTAACTATCATATCATTAAAATCTTACTATTAGTGCAAATGGACGAATTCAAATTTCTATCGACTTACCACGCAAAGTAAACCTCAAATTCTGACCAGCTTACAATTACTTTCTTACCAAAATCTCCAATTATAACAAACATGAAAAAGTAGATAACCAAAGAGAAGAAAAACTTCTGCCATTGCCGTAGACTTACTCATACGACATTTGGGTGTTTTTATATACGTAGGACCCCACACGCTTTGCAGCTTAATATGAGCCATCGCATGAGGGCTTAGACATAAAATACAAAGCAAACCGTCGCAGTTGCTGGAATCCAGCAAAATTACTGCCTTAACTGGACACGAAATGAGTGAGCTCATGTAGATAACGCGATCTCATCCAGGACAGAGTACCGGTTTAAAACTCGACGTCTGTGAGGGCATTATCCTTGCCCCTAAACTGAGCTCCGCCGAGCATCCGTCTCACCTGCATTCGTTAGCTGGTTTCCCTTCAAAAAGAGCTGAAAAATTTTCGGTGTTTACAATCGTATAAAGTTTAATGATGTTCTCTGGCAGCTGTACGTATAGTTTCTGGTCAATGTATTGCACTATGTAGCTTACCCTAACTGCGTTATGTGTTAGTTTTAGTCATTCTACGGTTTTGGAAGACAAATACATCGCATTTGGTGTACTAGTAACCAAGGTATTTCAATAATCCAAGAACTTTATCATATAGTTTGACCGTCAACCAAGGATATGAATTTTTGGATTTATTTACAGTTGTCCACTTATTTTAGTTTAGTGACATTTTTCCTATAAATATAGACTTATTCATAACATAACGTCCAAATATCGTAAATTCAGAGTGTGTTTTCGATTGTGGATGTATGGGTCTTAAAATTTAAACTAAACTCACAGTCATCTTTACAGGCTGTTTGACTGAAAGGTACTCAATGCAAGAATACAATCCTATTTTCTCTAAACGTTGTGTAACGTTGTCGTGCTCGATAACATGATCCATTTCCGATAACAGTACTTTGAAATCCATTACAAACATGGTGATATTTCAACTGAAAAATTAACTAAATTATGCAGTATTTCATCAAACTTCGATTCCAGTCTCGAGTAAATGCATATTTGAGGAATCACACTCATACGAGACATTAAGATTCTGCTCCTACATTAAAAACGATAGTTACTCAATGCTTCCACAAAACGTACATCACGACAATAATCTTAATTATATCTGAAGAGACTTCGCGCACTACAAGAAGGTAGATAATTGCTAATGAAGTGGTGGAGGAAAATCTTATTGCTCCTTTGTGGACATCTTTTGCAGACAACTTTTCTTTTTACAGCAAGGTTACGGTCTCTCTTTTACAGGCCGTGTTTTGAGCTTCAATAAGTTAGGCCAAGCATTCCACGGGCCATGCTCCTTCGTATCGATGGTAGAAGTTACTGTCACAGATTGTGTATTTTTAATTGGGACTCGACACGAGTACGACAACTTACTTTTAAAAGGGAATTTTTACGCACAACAAATCCAGTGGTGGTGCTTAATTTCATTAATTCAATTTTTAATTAAGAGTGAAATCACATGCAAACATAGCAATGCATAACTAGAAAAAACGAAGAGAAATTAATTCAAAAATTCCTCAGAGATTTGAGATTGCCACTCAAATAAATAACCCAAGTCTGTGACATCATCACAAGGCTCGTTACTAGTTTTTGAATTTTTTGTCTCATAAAGCTAGAACTTTACAGCCCAGCAATTAAAAACACATAATTGATTTCAATTTTTACGCTTTGTGCTCTGTTCGATTTTAAGTGCAACGACTGGAACCAGCAACACCGGATTTAACTGTATGCGTCTAATAAGGTAGTTTCTACGGAGTCCAGTAACGCTGGGACACCCAGTATACCTGCTACATTTCTTTACTTGGTATAACCGTAAGAGAAAATCGCGCTTAACTAGGACGAGTTATTAGCCAAAAACGTTTTTGGCTGATTTGTGTACACTAAGGAGTAGTGCAATCAAGTGGACTGAAGTCAAGTTCCAATTTTATTTGAAACAATCTTATTTAATTTAAATTTGATTAAATTATAATCCCCACCTAAAGTCCCTAATCTTCTGGCTTTTGTTTCGTACGTGAAGTAAACAGCTTCTAGGGTGAGTAAAGAGTATTTACACAACTGACAACCACTGCACAAACGGGACTAAACCCTACGCTAGCGAGTACAATTTAGCTCCTGTTTAATTTTGTTTTTTATTGTAGTTATGTCCATAAAAATACAATGGTCGAGAACAAGTAAACAACAATAATGATACAAAATTTTCAGTCTGGTCACAGTTTGGGCCAATTAACCCTACAAAAATTTTTGCTACCGATTATAAATAACATTTTCATCAGCAATAAAATGAAATCACAATGGTTTAATACGACTGCTCTGTATTTTTTAACTGATATTGATCATTTTATGGTATCTGGATCATAATGTTTCTAATACCGAGTATTCTTTCTGAGATATATTTAAAATATGATCATTTAACTATTACAGAAAACGTATTTTTCTGTCTTCTAGGATAGAAATTATGGCTGAAAAGGTCCTTTACATATTAAAAAGTAAAAAAAGTTCCATCTACACTTGATATAGCATTATGTTTCACACGAGTGTGCGAGAAAAATATAATAAAAGGGAATTGGCTTCTCTCTTCCACGTAACATCAGAAATCAGGACCTAGAAATCTCGGAAACTCTTTTTGAAAGCGAAATACACGCAATCATGTATATCAGAACATGGCTACCTCTCAGAACTGCCATCCCTCATAACGGAACAAATAGCTAGGTGCATGATAAATTCGCATTGCATTTACACCCAAACATGAGAAGCATTTCTTTTTCTTTTGCCCTGGCATTTGCAAGCTACGTAGATTCAAATCACAGATCTGCCGCAGGAAAATGTTTTTCTAATCATTGAAAGTGATTTTTAGAGCCCACTCGTAGTGCAGTATTTTTTGTTTTCATACAATGTGGGGCTCGATTAGGTGAGAGGAATATAGTAAAGCAGTTTTTTGACGGGGTATGGAAATAATTTTTATAACCTCTTCATTTTAATCATTTTTACAGTTCGTCTTCATTGAATTCCATTGTAGAATAACTGCCAAATCCTGAAAAATGTTAAAACTTTGGAATGCGTGTTATTATTTATCAAAACCTATAGACAATTGCACAAAAAAAACCATTGTATTGACTAAAAATAAATATATTTTCAAGAATTTTAGTCCCTCGAGAAGTTTTTTGACTGGTTTTTTAACATTCTCATCAAATTTGCACCAACTTGAGGTTCAATTTGGAGTTTGTTGTCCCCGAAAATGTCATTTGTTGCTTTTTTTAACACGCCTGGGTTGTTATGATAGAAGTCAAGGTAAATTTAGCGAGAAAGAACTATGTTGTTGTTAAAAACTGCATCAACACTATAATGTATAATTTAATGTGTATAATTATTTTTCCAATCTCAGTTATTGGAAGATTACTATCTTCTTCGTGCACTATGATTATCTCCGTTCCTCAATTGCACTCCATGGAGGGAGAGAATAAAGCACTCATGCCTGAACGCCATAAAGCATTTTCAGGATGCACGCTTATTCCTTATTAATGAGTATGGAAATTTCGAGCCAGTGGAGGAAGTTGAGCCTGCAATCTTATCCTTGTCCTGACTATTTGACTCACAAAAACGATATTGATTAGCTCAAATCGTAAAGTTTGCCACTCCTGAGAAGCATTTGTTGCTGAAACTTGTATGCATTATATCTGAATAGAAACTGAACTTGAAAGGCCTTAGTTTCTATAATATTCTGCAATAAATTTGCATTCTTGAATAGTGAAGACGCTGTTCTCTATGATCAGTGATTATCGTAGTTCACCCCACAATCAGTAAAGCAATAAATCAATAATAAAGGATCAATCAATCAATCAATCAATAGGATCCTTGCGTAATCAACAAGGATCCTATTTTAAGGAAGAAGTGAATGAGTGGTGTGATGGTAACACATTTGTAAAACAGTCACTAATTTATAGATAATTATGCATAATTTGGTGCTCCCACAGCACTCTGTTTCTCTTACCGCTACGATGCACAAACGGAAAGAAATTGTACCGAGTTTCTGTTCTGTTATTCGTAATTAAAACTGTAAAAGAATTTAAACATGTCTCTAAAAATATTGATATAAAATTATCTAATTGGAATATAATTAGTATTCGAAAAAAAACATTTTTTATACTGCAAGTAAAACAAGATGCGCTCATTTTGTGCTATGGAGAATTTTCAGGATCAGTGATTTTAAATTCAAATTTTCTAAGTACAAACTTGCAAACTTTCTCTGTCCGTTGTGACTAACAATATCATTTTAGTAATGGAAACAAAAGTTTCCTCATACCGCTAACACCGACAAAATGTCACTTTTTCAGTCTATCGATTTAATCATATTTTCGTAACAATGCGATATTTAAACTGATTTGTTTTTTAAGATAATTTTAAGTGAAAATCTTGTGAACTACTAGATTAAAAATTACTCATTTCACATAAATCGATATTCCTAGCGGAAAGAACAATTTTTATTAAATTGAAGTCATTACAGAGTAATGACTTCAAGTAAAGTCTTTTAAAGTAATTAAAAGAACAGTGGCATTTAAAGTGCAACGAAAAGAAAAAAAAATTATTAACTCAACATGAAAACGCATTTAAAATTCATTAATACCAACAATGTTCAAATGTCACTATAACTGAAAAGTAATGCTTATTTGTTCCTTAAGATACAAACAAGGATCCTAAATTTAATCTATTAGTTATGTTAGTTAAATTAAAAATAGTCTCAGAACATGGCTACCTCGTATGACGTATCACCAGCTTGGTCGACTGGTGAGCGAATCTGCTTGCGAGCGGAAAGACCCGGGTTCGAATCCCGCTGCCGACATGGTTGACGCGGCTAGAAATACGGCATGGGACTTGGGTAAACAACCGAATAATTATCGAAGTAATTATCCGACCCAAGAATGGGCCAGAAGGTTCGTTCCTATAGCCTCATTCTGTTCTGTTCTGTTCTGTTCTACATGTTTATTTTAAATAAAGTCGTCATTTTTGCATTACGATGGATGGCTCTACATGTGTTTATGATAATGAAGATGTAGTACGTGCACATGTACGTAAATTATTTTATTAAAAAAGTGAAGGTCAAAGTACCGTCTCTCAGCCTTTCTGTGTAAACTAGTGTACCCAGCCGTCAAAAATAACGGCAGAGATTTTGTGATACTACCCGTGCCATCAAAAATGAGGGCAAATACTGTTGGAAAGATATTAAATAAAATTACACGTAAGAACGCAATGCAATATATTTAGTTTTATATATATTTACAAAGGACAAACGTTTTAATTGAGTCTTTCTTTAATGACAACATTTCTAGTGAAAACTAAGACACTTAGTTTTCTACTGCTGCAATTAACTCTGCAATTCGTGTCATATTCGGGCACAATGTAGCCGAAACATATAAATAAATAAATACATAAATAAATAAATAACTACATAAATAAATATATAAATAAATAAATAACCACATAAATAAATATATATATATAAATACACGACGGTTATTCTTAGTATTAGATTAAACGCTAACACTGCACTTTAGTGATATTTTCTTGTCCATAAGCCCATCTTAAAACACTAAACTATTTGTATACCTCAAAAATTAGCGGTGAGTCATAACCTGAGGACTTTCTTAAATCACAATTTTAAACAATCCAAGTATTTTTAAAGGTTTATGACAATGACAAGAAACCCTGCTTTAACGCTCGTTAAATATAAACAGCTTGAAGGGACAGCACTCCAGAGTTTGTACAAAACAAGTCGGTGAGTAGCAGAGACTACAGAGTCTGTCCTATTTCACCGAAAGCTTGCCCGCCTTGTGCCTACAGAACACGTAGCCTATGGTCATATCCTCTTGGTATGCCATTACCTAAGCTTTATTGTTCGTTGAGCCTACATAAGGGATAATTTTCTCTATTATTTGCAAGCTAGTGATTGGTAATTTATGCATTGATTTATAAACAGGCCAAGAATAACTTTAAGCAAGGTTTGGAAACTGGCACAGAGAAGCATTGTTCTAAGATGATCGTGCGCGATAGAAATTGTAAATAGTAGCCCGAGTCAAATTTGAAGCTGCTGTTCTAATATATCTTTTGATCGAAGAAAGTTTTATGATAGGCTGGAAAAGACTTATTGATGCTTCTTTAATCCTTCGTTTGGCAGTGAAATTAATGAACGAAGATAAATAAAGTGTACGACAGTCGTAATTCTAAGCTAATTTTCTTTTCGAATAACAACAGTGAGAATCTGTGTGGAGTACATTTGTCCGAAATAAAATTTATTGGAACTCATTCAACAAAAAATTTCGATATCGTTGCACACCCTTTCCTAATAGTTACCAATAATTTCTATTGATACATTTTTTTTGTTACTTCGAGTTGGATTCGAACCGTTACACCCACGATCCAACACAAGGCACTTTTTGTAGATCCATTGTGTGTGTGTGTGTGTACTATTTAAAGTTGCGTCTCAACTTACGATGAGCTGGTGGTTTACGGACCATCTCAGGCTTATTTACGACATCGGCACTGCACGACGCAACTTCTTTGTTTTAATTATGACCGACGACCACTTGGGCAGTCGCAGACTCCAATCGATTTTTTTCAGGTTCGTCGCTTCTGACAAGCGTGATAATTTTTACGGCGCTTCAAAATGTTAGTTCATTTAATCATAGGTACTCTTCACGAATGCGTTTGAAATTGTTGGGATTCTGCACGGCAGACTCCCGTAAAACTTTATGCGAAGAAGCCTATTTGAGCATCATGATGAAATTAAACGCTGAATTAAGCACGATAATAATGAACAATCGTCTTTGTACATTATTGTAGTTGAATAGGTAACCAAAAAAAAGCATGAAGTGGCTCCTATTCTTATTAAGTTAGATAACTAAGTGTAATTTTTTGTCAAAAAGTAAACACAAAAACTCATAATAACTAATTATCGAAAAACTTGTTTAAGTTCAGTACTTTTTAATTTGAAACGAAATGCACTTAGGAGCATATAACGATCATACGTCCTTGTCTGAGTTAAGAATGCAAACGACATTCACTATTAAAAAAAGGTTAGCTACAATATCCGACACATTTACTCCCCTATTTTCTCTAGATTGGGCAATTTCCCCCCCCCCTTGATCAGCGATAACAGTGGAGGCCTCAAATCAAGCCTCCATTTACATGTCACATAAAAAAGTATCCTATACATTCGTACGTGAATTAGGCTGACTTAACAGCATAAACAGACTTTCACATCACGCTCGGGGAAACTGATTAACATGAATAATTGAAGCAAGATAGGGAAGAGATTAAAAGATCACCGAGAAGGCATTCCGTAAATATTAGGAAAGAGTAGGAGCTTTCCGCTTGCCAGATCTGTTCAGCTTTCAATATTTTCTGTATTCAGTATAGAAAGGACATGCCGAATATATAATGAAGGAATAGGAACTCACGGCTTGCCAGAGCTGATAGCTTTCAGTTTTCAGTATTGAAAGGACCGTAAATATAAGTAAAGAGTAAGAACTCGTGCCTAACCAGAGTTATTAGTTTTCAGTGTTAAGCAGTTTTTCCACAAAAAGTAACTCGAAAAAGAGGGAGAAAATGACGAGGCGAGACAATCCCTTAACATCATCACACCATGGCTAAGGGAGAAAAACTAATGCAAGTTGATGTGTTTCTCAAGTGTATGTTTCGATGATAAGTTCTAAACATTGCCGATATCCCGCACGGATTGAATTTATTATACATGGATCTCACATCCCTTTAACTTTTATTCAACAGGGCAGTAGTGGAATGCTGTTCTTGGCTGGAAACTTTGACGCTAAGCTTTTACGACTATTGAAATTCAGGGAGTGGGAATTTTTTCTAAGACCTGATATTCCTACTCCTTCATGAGGTAATTTTCACCGTGACTAAACAACTTGTCTGTGTTAAAGAGGCAGAAACAGATTTTTACCATAATTTTTCTGCATGCAGAGACGTGCGACCACTACCTACTTCCCTGGCGGTCGTTAATTTGGAGTTGAATTTTAAACTCAAGTCAGTCTCACAATTCTAGTAATACAAAAACTCTAATGCTATAAGTAGAAACTTCAGGCGTTGGAGAATGACGGATGAATTATCAAATTTCTATCTATTGGTTGTTATTTTCTACTTTCGTTACTCAACTTTATTGTAAGTGATATTCCAGTGGTTTCAACGAGCATAAATAACAAAAATAATCTGAAGTTTTCCCAGAGTTATTTATTAGCACATGTGCAATGCAGTTTTATGCATATTTTGGTCACTCGAAAGACCTTTGAATATAGTCTTTTTATCATGACAAATAATTCATTTGAAAACTTCAGCAGAAAAAATCTTTTACCCTGAATAACGTTGACAAAGCAGACAACAATTAAAAATAGTAGTAGAGTTCAGTTAAATTCTGTAGCAAAAATTACACTGTAAAGAATAATCCAAAAAATCCCGCCTCTTGTATCAGTTTTTGAAGGAGTAGGAAATGAAAAAATATAAAAAAATATACTAAATTCCTTCAGTTGTGGTAAAGGCCACTGTCCAATAGTTCATAAAACGATCTGTCTGCAGGCAACAGTTTTTTCACTTTGTAATTTGCAAGTTACCATAAATCTATGACGGACTTATTCACTCCTGACAACGGACTAATGGGAAATATTAAATGCCGATTTAAGTTCGTTACATATTCATAAACCTGCTAAGTGAACTCACAAGTTATATCATCTAAGGTTTTGTATTCACTCAGTAACAACAGAATTGAAGAAATTTTGCATACTTCTTTTCATAAGAAATGAAGTTTGCGCACTGAATACATTATTTCATAAACTTCAAACTAGATAATGCGATTTCATCGGACAAGTAAAATGTTTTTTTTTAAGGAGAAGGAAAAACGACTTATAAATACGCGTATAAGTAAACGAGCGCTGTGATCTTCCAAGCGTTGGATCAAGTGATTTATACTGATTTAGGTTGTTGCTAACAGGAAAAGATGTATGTATATACCTTCTTACGTTATATAATATCAATTGTACCATGTCATTCTCGACCTAAAATATTAGATCAAGAAGGGTGTCCCAAAGGCTTCCATTTCATATATTTTTCTCACAATTACCATCATTATAATGTAAAGATAATTCAACAATAATTTCATCGTTTATAATTTGACAATACACTCTATTATCTAAAATTTAGCAGGAATATTCTAAAAGGCCGTCCTACTAGAGAATACCTTTCATTTGTATCGCAGTTAAATTATTAATATGATTCAAGCAATTCATTCAACAGTATTAAGTACGCCTTTGAAATTGCTTTGGAATACCAACATGCTCTTTTCAAAATGACGATAAAAGCTTCTGGCTTCAGATTCCTACACGGTAAATTTTAATATCAAATAAACGCAAGGTACAAACGGTGAATACCCAATCTTTCAAGTTCTCTTAATTCTAAGTTATCTTAAAACTGATAAGAAGCATGCAATATTGGTAAGCGAAAGCACTAGGAGAACCAAGCGCTTTCTAAAAGAAGATGGTGGGCTGCTAGGAGGTGTAGCAGCAGTCACTACAGGGCATTCTGGGCAAGCGGTGTGCCACTGAAGTCTTGTCAAGCAACAGAGGTTACTGACTCCTTTTCCTCGGCGCTAAGTTCATTACCAGGTCAGAAAGACGCGAAGGTGTTTGTGAGCCTCAGTGTCTGCACAACCCAGTATCGCTCAAGAAACTTCTCCACCCCTGTGTCTGCACAGCCCAGCGGCGTTGTGGATACTTCTGCACTCATTAGTTGCAAACAGTTTCATCTGATGAATATATTCTTTTATGTTGATGATTAGTAACAATATTTAATGCTACCATTTGTTTGCGCAACCCTGTCTCCCTTTGGATACATCTGTACCTCTGTGTTTGCACAACCCTGTTTTGTTAAGCAGAAGTCCGGACCGAGGACAACTACATCTCTCCTGCAGTCTCTACAACACGCACAGTTGGATCGCAACTGGTTGCAGAGAATCTCGAGTGACAACTAATTAGTTCAATTTTTCTCAAGTGAACGCTGCCCAAAAGTGAATGGTGGTGAATAGTTATCGTTCAAGCTAAGTCAAGTGTAACATTGTTTTGAAAAAGAGCAGTAGAAGACGACTTTTATTTGGTTTTGACGCTGTTGGTCATTTAGCAGAGCTTGCTGAACTCGTGTCACGTGCTCTAAGCGTCTTCCAAGATTTCGTGCGTAAAGTGTTTGGTATAAGAAGGTATTAAAATTACTTTGCATTTTGGGAAAAGTTCCTTCTTTTTAGAAATTCAAAATTCACTGCGAAGTTTTAAAGTTATTTTCGACAATTTCCATCGCTATTAGCTCTGACTCATTGAGTTTCAGCTGCTCGTCTGCACACTTTTATAGCCAGAAAATGCATGTTGGAGAACAATTTTTAAGGCAAAAGCTATTATCGCGCTTGATTATATTCTCTGTGGGAGGTAGTGAGCTCAAATTAACACTTACCACGTGATTGAATATCAGCCACACGATTGAAGAATGTTTCGTACGGTCTCTGGACAGGCTTAAAAGTTAAAAAAGCTTCATCTTTTTAAACTATTCTTCAATTTCTGTGCAACATGCCAAAATTTGGTAAACTTGTTTACTAAGTGTTCACATATCTTTTCTCATCGCAAGGCATGTTATGCTGAATTTTTCGTGTTACTTGCTTCATGCTGACATGTTTAACTCTAGAAATACCAACAAATAAAAGTATGGGAGACCACGTGAGCCTGTCAGGCCCGATCACATTTTCCTTATTTATCATCAACTCCAATAAATACAAAATTTCGAGTTACTGATGTTATTGATATGCTTGTTATGAAAACATTTTATATAAAAGATTTTCATAGACATGTTTTCTTTTTTGCAAACAAGTCTTGTAAGCCCGATCGTCTTTCTAGTGTAAATATACATGTTACAATTTTCATCCTACTCAAAATACATTGAAATTGGCAGGTCATTCAAAGTTAATTACTTCTTCCATGGAGCTGAGTTGACAAGTTGGAGGCTACGTTATTTTTTTGTTTTAAGACACTTTGAATAAACACTGATAAGAAAAAATTATTGAAGTTGAAAAGAACTGTGGTGGCTAAAATTACTCAGGGGAAATTCACAATTGTAAAAAAACGTCCTACAGTTTCAATTAAAATTTACAGTAAAAGACATTTAGTCAAGTAAGATGTAAAGTGAAAAAACGAGGCTTACATAATACGCATATTTACTCATGTTCACAGTTAAGAGAAATTTGCTAAATAAAAGGTGAAATTAGATTTTCAAGCCTTTTACATTTGCGCATAACAAACACAAAACCGGTTGGGTATATAAGAACTTTAACTCCCTACTTCATTAAGGAAGACATATGTATGTGAAAGAATTAGTTCACATGGAGGAGTAACTCATTTTCTTGGCTCAGTCATCTTTTTGTCACTACATGCCTTATTTGCATTTATCTTATAGCATACTTTCAAAAATTGTCTTGCACGCAGATATGTTCTTCATTAAAACACTCGTGTAGGTTGGCTGTGGGCTAGATATTATAACTTCATACAAAAAAGATCTTTGCAAAGCCTGTAGGCATTCGACCCATAAAGAGAAATAAAGAGAAGAAATTTATAGCACAAATGGCATAGAAAGCTACAGTTTTGAATTAACATAATCGAAGAAGTAACGAGTGACTTCTACTCAGGACTCACAAGCCTGTAAGTTGTGCTGAGAAAGAAGTCTCTGAAAGTATTTTTTTCAGTTTTTTCAGCTTTTTTAGCAAAATCTGATTCACTTTCAATGCAATACTTTGTGACTAAAAACTTTTAATGCTAGCTGGGTTCCAGCTATCTATACCTGAGAAAACTTCGTATTGACAAATTTTGTGACAGTAAAGCCCGTCAACTTCAGCTGCAAGTGAATTGGCTAACAAAAAACATGCTCATTGAAAGACGTCATTGAAGGGAGGCAGATCTTCTAAGCTGGCTCTAAGATAACGTAATCGTTTAACCCAGCAGTTTCAGATTCATTTTTAAACAATGTATCAATACTAAAATGAAATCAATTTTCCACCACTTATATGTAAATATTTCCATCTAAAGTCCGAGATGCTCCAAAGGGACTAGTAAACACAGAAAGAATTGGGTTTCAGATGTGAATTTTCTTCATAAAAAGTTCCTAGCGGGAAAGAAATGCTATTTTTCATAATAACATTCGCTTAGATTCTAAAACCTCTACCTTTGTCTGGTACAGTTGAATAAATGAGTCTTGAATAACAGTCTTTAAATAATCTAAACTAATTTATGATGATATAAAAGTCAACTAACATATTTGTTAGTTCTACATCGTGACTGAGTGAAACAGTGATTTTATTGATTAAACTAAAAAATAAAATTGATTTTAGGGAACATCATTGCATACATCAACCGTCAACGTAAGCGTTGAAGTTTTTTGAGACATATATTCTCGAAAATGTTGGAGGTTTTACCTTGACTCATTTTTGTAAATTCAAATAATATACAGTTGGCATAAACTAATATAAGTTAATTCGGAAATCTTTGCATTTTTGTATAAGGTTTTTCATAGAATTTCTTAACTTATTTGATTGTTCACGGTGTTAATCTCGTACTTCAAACATTAGTTGGATTTCAAGCATTGTAGGTTTTCACCAATGCCCTATGCTCTTAATATTAAAATAGATATGTAATTTTTAGAAGGACATTTTTACTGCTTACCATCAAGACCAACGGCTTTCAAGAGCGACGTCTTTCCGTGCAGCGTAAATTCGAAATGACGATGCTACTTCTGGTGAGTCCTCAAAATTTTGTCCTGGGCAGGTTTTCTTTTGAATTATACCTAAATCATTTCGTGTTTTTGTATCAAATTATACATGATAAAAAAGAATACGAACCTATAAAACGCAGCCTTACGCTGATGTACCATCTTTTATGAACCGAAGCATGATAATCAAGAAAAGTACGTTCAAAAACTCATTTATTTGTCTTGTTTCATTGAAACTTTGCACCGTGGTTCTTGAAGTGCCATGAGTTCAGCACTTGCCAATGGGGAGGCGAATCAAGTTCTGAAATTGCATGACAAAGATGTGCTATTTCCTAAGTTTGTTTGCCTATTCTCTTTAGTTTCATTTAAGACGCTTTACAAGCTGGCGTTGCAAACCGCGACTCAGCGTTTGTGTCATACGAGCTGTAGAGTTCAAAGTGTGATGAGTATGTCTTTGCTCACTGAAACCAAAACAGTATTACTCTTTTTAGGACTTGAATTTCCATGACCACACCAGTAGTGATACCTAGCACACGTTTGTCAGTCATATTCAGCTGTATCTCATTTAACTTCTCATAATATAAATAAAAGAACCAAAATGATTGAACAAAAACGTCATTGCTCACAAACCAATTGTAGGTATAATACCAATGATACGTTATATTTATCTACTTCAGCAAATTATCTCCAAGAAATTTAGAATAAATCTCATCACAACTTTGAAAATAGATTAACCCATCATTGTTTCTCAAAGGCTTGACAATGTTAGTTTTGAGCCGCGAGTACTCGTTCAGCTGACGCTAAGCGTTTTTCTCCTTTACAAGATACGTCACTTCATTATTAGATGGTACTAACAAACAGAAACCAAAGTTAAAACAATGTCCTTTTATTTAACAGTTCTTACCCTCTCTTTAAACTTTAGTCATACTCTTCTTCATAGAAAGGCTTATTTTTTGAAACTGTGTTTTTCACTCACCTTTTCACCTCGACGGAATTCCCCTCATTTGAATTCTCGCCCTAACTAAGCCAGGAGTCTTGCTGTCCCGGCGGTTACTAAAGCCACAGATCACTGAGAATTTATCCTAATGTATACGACTATGACCAGTTAATGTGCGCTTGTTATTACATTTCTCTATATTCTGACCAGTTTCTTTTTGAATTAAACATTTATGTAAATGTAACATTTGCAACAATATATTATGGATGATACACACTGATAAATTAAACAACTGAAAATTTACACTACTAAAAATTACTATCTCAGGGTTATGACTAGATACGTATTTTACTGTGCTCCTCGTCTGCTTTTCCTAAACTGCAACACTCATGAGATTTCCTGATGACTCTGGGCCATTTAATGCATGTAACTCTTAAGCCTTCATGTGCGAATTAATACTAATTATTTAACAGGAACAATAGGCAACGCACTGCAACTCCTTATCATGGTTTGACTTCTACTCGTATGAACACAAACAGTATATTTAAAAGCAGGAGGCTTGGTATAATTTTTTTAAATATACGTTTTACACGTCATGCAATAGATCCCAATTTACCTTTCTGTTAAACTGAAGATAACATCATAAGATTTTTTCGAATATATTTTCACGTGACAATATTTTGAGACTTGAATTTCTTCATGAGGTATTTGCTTACAAGTTTTTAATTATCACAAAGTTTGTATCCTTCTTCTCAATCGGAACTCGAATCATAATAAAGGTTTATCTTCCTGACACCAATTTTCTCACTCTTTTAACATTGACGCTTTGGATATCAACAGTCATAAGTACTTTCAGACTACTACTATAGATAGTACGTGTACATGAGATCAAGCATGAACTACTACACCTCAGGCACTTACAGCTACATTTAAGCTATTGTACTTCGTGTTCGCTGAGATGTCCTCGAACTTGTGATAAAATATCTAAGAATACTCGTAGTGAGCTCCTGTACTCTGAAAAAATGATAGCCGGAACGTTCAAATTGAAGTTCCGATCAATTAAAAGTACGCAGACGTATACAGCATGAAAAAATGAACCTATATTTACGCAACACAGTTCTGCTGCTATCAAACTTCACCATCAAGAATCATGCCTTTATATCTAAGCGCGTTCCGTGAAAGAATTTATGGAATTTTTCGATTCTGCAGAATATACGCAGTTTCAGTTTCATGCAAACGTGCTTACACTGTCTAAGTGTTCTGTAATAAGTGATTTTATGACATCTTACTGCATTGAACTTTAAACAAACAGTGTGCTGCACTGAACATCATAATAGACATAGACGAAAACAAATGCACTTCATCAGTTAACTAAACCAAGCAAGGTTCTGCTTATACCGTCTGACGTATAAATCTACAATATAAATTCACTCCACATAAATTTGCACGTAAACATGCACGTTCTCATTTGAGGTTGATTTTTCGATGCATACACTGATATTTTCTGCTTTATTGACGGTGCGTTCCAGTGTATATTAAGCTGTTATTCACGAGCGTGTTCAATGTGAAGCAACACGATGCTCTTAACTTTATGGAGCTTTGTTCAGTGGGCACTGAACTTCCATGCTGCAAATACTGAAGCGCCAACACTCAATGCAATATTTCTGACTTATGACATCTGTTAATAAGAACCCGCGGTGCATGTGGGGGCTTTGACCTAAGACAATAGTGTTTATATAAGTATTAAATTTGAGCGAAATTATGGTATTAGAACTTAATGGGAAACATTTGGCCATCGCATTCATAATACGAGCACGATTTTCGAGACCATAAGGTTTTAAGTCAGTGGTTTCCTATTGCTTCTTTCGCTCAGTGGCTTTCTTGGCTGCAGGTCGCAGAGTAGCGTCCAAGACAAGAATCCGTTCCAAAGACCCATAAGGTTGATCAGCCCACGAGATTAGTTGTGTTCTACAATGCCGGAATCGAGAGTTTGTCCTTGGCTGAAGAATAAAAGTGGAGCCTTCATGTAGTGTACAACACGTCCTATGAATGCGTGGTAGAAAATATAAATACACAGCAAATAAATAAAAATATTGTGACAAATGGTTATTAAATTCCGTAGATTTCATGATTAAAATGATTCTATAGTTTCTCAAGCTTTCTCAAGTTCATAATTTCTAAGTACAGTTAATCATTTTCCACAATCTTGAACTCAAATTTATAACTTGGATTTAAGTGACTTATTACCAGATTTATATTACGTTGTAGATGATATTTTTTGTGATTTTTCATGAGCTGATTCAAAAGAATTTCACTTCTAAGTAAAAGATTTAATAACCCTAGAGCAGAGGGAGAAGATTAGCATAACCCATTAGCCGCCATCGTACTGTATATTGTACGTGTGAAGTCCTTCACGTTAGTGCAATATTCTTAATGTTTCGTTCTAAAGTTGCGCAAATTCCATAAAGAGCGGGTAACGATAAGTGGTAATTTACACAATATTTCGTTCAGTCGAGAAATAACTTGGCTGTTAAAGGGTTAAAAGGTAAACACTTGCTTTAATTATTAGAACAGTAAATTGGTTTCAATAAAAAATATCATGAATAATTTCCTTTTTTGATATGAATGATGGACTAATAAGATGACTGAGGACACGATTGAAATACTTATAAAAGGAATCGTAAACTTAGAGTTGGATAGTGTGGAACTTCATGCCTTCAACTAACCTATTAACGTTCTCTAACACCTGTTCACAAGTTGTTCTATGTTTACCAGTGCCAACGCACATCAAAACGTTGTTCATCGTGAAATTACTTTGTACAAACGTTTTTAAACCTTTTGTCATCTTCTGCAAGTTTTCGAAATAACTTCTTCACTGGTATTTAAAAGTTCTTAAAATACCCGCAGGATATGGCTAATAAAGATAATACTAATAGAAAGTGCACATATAACCGAAAGATAAAAGATTTGACAGATTCTGAGAGAAGAGCAGTATTGCAGGCACTTCTTGAGAGATTTCCAACCCGTAAATTGCAATGAGGTCCAATCTCTTCAACATCAAAAAGCACCACGTAACGTTGATGAATTAATTGAAGCAGTGACAGATAACTTTGAGGAATCACAGAGATCAACATTGAACAACATTTTCCTTACTTTGCAGCAGTCAATGGAACAGATTATTTTGACTGACGGTGGCTACAATTACAGGCTGCAACATCTGTCGAAAGTACAACTAAAAAGAAAAGGAATTCTTCCAAATTAAATTCATATCTCAGAAATATTGAAGAATAAATGAACACATATTGAGTAAATATAGTGACAAATATGTTTCTTCTGTTGATACATTATCAATTTCATGTATTTAATTACAATGTAGAATTTATCTTTTGTTATTTTTTTATCAAAAATATTATTCATTGACGTTTATACATCATCAATTTAATGTTCTGAATTACAGAATAAAGTTTATCTTTTTGTTACAACCAGTAATTTTGCAAGTATCCATTCTAAAAGGTTTACAATTGTTTTGGAGCAAATATTTACGACCAACTTCAACATTGATATGGACCAACTATTTCCGACTGGAGGGAGTAATTAGTAGATATATAATTTTGATTACTTAATTCTACGGTGAACTATTTCAGACAAATTTATTGCTGGGAAGTTTGATTATGTCTATCAACCTAAGCAATCAACTCGACTCAAAGTTCGGAGAAATTTTTTTAAAACAAGGAATATTCTTTAAATTTCTTAAAAAAATTAAGTGAAAGTATGATTGCGAAAGGAAAATTCATCTCGATTCTTTGTTTTTCTCAACCCTTTTTTCAATTTAAAAAATCAAAAAATAAAAATCCAGAACATCATCGTGCTAGCAAAACACGGAAATAAAGAACTTACCTACTATTCGGACCCATGAACATTTGGTCTCTAATCTACGAGCAAATGTTTTGGCCGCAGAAAAAAATATACAGCGAGCATTTATGGATGAAGAAGCACGTCTTATCAAAGTTGTTATGTGCAAGATATGCAAACGTTCAGTTATTGGTAGTTGGAATCGCTAAAACAATGTGTGGTAGTGTAGTGCTTCAAAACTCATTGTACAATTAACATTCCCTATGAGACGACCTTATATTAGAACAGCCACTAGAAGCCACAGACGAATAATTACATAAATGCAAGAGTAATTCTACACTGCGCTTATGTGTTGGTATCTTCATTAAGTAATGTTAAAAAATATCTACGGTGTTCTTCACAGAGTTTTCCGCTTTAAGGAGTGTAGCCTTTAAACGCAAGGAGTCTTGAAGACTAGAGGCATTTCAGGTCTCTCACTCCAGAGGTTTACTTGTTTATTACACAGTCTAAAGCTTCAGAATTTTTGCGAACCATAGCATGTGGATAGAATGTTGATATTGATAGCTATGTTACTTAGCATTGGACTATCAAGAGACAGACAGAAATGCACAGGAACACTTCTGTGCACCTTTCTACTGGGCACATTTCTATTGTGCATGAATTGCATGAACACTGATCGTCTTAGGAATCTGGATTGATCAGCTTTTTGCCAACGTCGTTTGTTTGATTCAGCGTAGCTTATAATTTGGATTGATTTTGAAATAAATATTCGTGCACGATTGTACTTAGAAATAATGAAATATTCTGTAATATATTCTTTCCTAAATTCAGACCAAGAAATGAGCTGCATAAATTTCCATTACAGCAATTCCAGACAGAAGAAACACTAATTAGAATTTCGGTCATCACTGTTAGAGGCATTTAATAATTAAGGAGCCTGCTAAAGAAAATAAAACTGCAACGACTGATGTGTTTTTATTGATAATAATCTATTAGGCCAGCGCAGGTAAACTTGTATGCCACAAACTCGCCTGAGATTAACTAAGAAATGTACTTCAATTAACACGATAAATCTAATTTGATGTTTTTAGTCAAGAAACTTCAATTCTATTAATACCGCTAACTTTTTATGAAATATTTATTTATTAACTGGTCATTTTCCATTCTATGTTTGACTCGATTTTGCTACTGTGCTTCAAACTAGCTGTAAGTTTTTAACTCTGATTAATTGATAGAAATTGATAGAATTTAATATACACGGTTCCAAAAGTTGGACTTCTTATTTAAAATTTGCAGGTTGGCTTGGGGATGCATCTGGCTGCTCGGACAGCGACCGCAACCATCATTGGTGACACCAGTGTCTCGAGTGAGCTTTTGCCATTTATTATACATTTAAATTTAAATTTAGAAACCAACCTGTAATTCAAATTTCATTTAAATTTATTTGCAATTTTTATGATTCCTCGGAACTTCCTTTACGGTGTTGTTCTGTCGCCCTCAAAAAAACAAATATTAATTGAAGAAAATATCTGCAGACAAAATGTCTTCATTGAGCAAAAGTTTGGAGCAGCATTCAGCTTAAAAATGAAAGAATTTTTTTGCAGGAGTGACCCTTGAGCAAAAACATAACTTAAGTATGAAGTTTCGATAAGGAAGCCATAGCTCAAATTCTGTTTTTTACTTTTTACGAAGGTATCAAAACAATTATCATTTGTTGGTTGCTGTACCACAGATCCAGAGCACTGGCTGTTCCCCAACCACATCGTCAATCCCCTTGTGCCCTGCCCTAACCAAGGCTATTTTGCACATCCTCGAGACTGTCGCTGGTTTTACAGGTATTTAAAGCAGTTAACTGCTATTCCACTTATCGTATGCTCTTTATGAAGGGTAGAATTCATTGTACAGCACCATAAGTCGTACATTGCAACATTATGTAACTATATGTGAGTTAGAAACAATTATGCATGAATGAATAAGGTGCGGGGTTTTCATTTAATTTTACGAGGTTTTGTTCCATACCAAATTTCAAAAAACCTGATTCAGCCATTACGTTTCATAAGCGTTACACTCGGCAGCATGGAGACAATTATTTACGACTACACTGAAAAGCTAGGATACAAATTAAATGATATACCATACGTATTTGAAGACGAATTGCAATAGATTTTGATGTTAACAAGTAGATGGCGAAAAATAAAGTATAGAGTCCAAGTACATTCCCAGTCTAAAAGCTACTTTCAACAACACACTAAGTGCATCGTAAAATGTAAGTCATTAATCGCTACACAAGAAAGCTACACGCAGTAAAGTTCATGAAAAATTGCTTATTATTTTGCTAAAAACAAAATCCAACTAAAAATTGCTGCGTTTTATGAGATTAAAAAACTGTAAAAAAAGCTACGGGTAATAAACGTCCAGTAGAATATACTTCATGAAGATATTTATTATTACGTGAAGTATTTAAATGCATAATTTAATGTTTAGTATTGGATTTTAAAAATGTAAACAAACATTGTCAAGTACTTCTTCATTATCCTATAATTTATTATCTGTGAAAACTATTTGATCCTGACCGAAATAGCACACCTAAATCAGAAATAGTGTTCCTTTTTTCTATACTTATGATGAAATTAGTATGGGAATCCAAGTTTTTTCTACTCCTTTATTGCTGTGTATTTTTTCAGATGCGTTCAAATGTATGGAATGGAATCATTTCGAAGATTTTATTTCGAGTGCGACCCAAACAAAATCTTCATCAGTCGAATGAGCAAGTGTGACTACGTTCACGTAATGTCAGACCCTACTACTTTGTGCACTTCTTTTCACTCTCCAGAAAACAACTTCTCCATGGTGAGCTCAGTAGACACTGAATCCTCAAATGCAAGTCCTGAAGCATCAAGTTCACAATCATCCTCCGATAATTCAACAGTAATTTCCTCCGTAGAGAACCACATAGTGGATTCTGACTCACCGATCAAAAACACTTCAATGTTTTCTGATTCACATAATCCAATAAGTGACTCCAGTGCTTCTTTCAACAGTTCCTCAACTATCATAAGTATTTTAAAGCCCCCTAAGCCACCCTCTTCAACCTCAGAAAATATGCCAAGCGGCGTAATCATGGACGAATTCGTGCCTGTCCAGTTAATGCCGATATCTCACGAAGAACAAAACTGTATTATTATGGTCGGAGATTGTCAGAATCGTATGATGTGCGTCCAGCCGTTATGGGAAACACATCGAACAATTATCAGGGTTTGTCTTCGTGCATATTATCGGTGCTCAGGAGAAATTGACAGAAACGTCGACCTCTGCACAAATGGCACCACTTACAGTCCTCAGGAGAGGTATTGCGTGAATGGTAAGTTGAGCCACAGAGTACACCTACTCTCATGAACGGTCATTTCTGAATTTGACCCTTTCATCTTCCTATACTGTATTTTGTAGCCGCTCGATTGAATTGTGACAGAACATATATTGCAATGTCAAAAAAATATACATCAGCCATCCTAACATTGCTGCTAAATACTTTTCGTTTATTTCGCAGACGTAATACCATTCATGGCAATCATAAAACATACTGTTTTTGCAGTATGGAACATCCAACAAACATTATTTTCCCTTGATAAGAGTTGCAAAATCATTTGGTAATCTGAAATGAAGTTACGCCCATGTACTTTTTAACTTTGAATTATATCATGGTAATAATTTTACTTATTTTGCTTGTGCTTAGTAAAAATCACTATACATCAACTTTATTTGAACAAGTGCTCATATACGGAGCTTCAAAATTTTTTCATATACTATACATTAAAAAAGCTAATATTTGAAGCAGTTACCATTGGAACCAGTCCAGTAAGTTAATAAATTTCTCATTTTACTTTCTTGTATCGTTGCTAATTTTGTTGCATCTGTTTTTTTCATCAGATGGATATTTTTGCCGTGATCCTAGCAACTTCAGCTTCGTGAATCCCCCGTCACCTCCTGAAATAACGGTCGGTCCCCCCTCTATATTTGTGCCAACGACAAGTGAGTCCTCAACAGCTTCACCAAAATTGACTCCCACCACTGCTAAAAGTACATCCACTACTTCGAAGTCAAACCTAGGTTCGTTGGCTCCCACTACACCTTCAAGTTACTTGACTACCAAGGAATGGTACGCAACTTTGTATCCTCAAAGCACTACTAGCAAACCGATTGTATCACCAGTTGGACCACCGATTAGGCCTCCCGGAAAACCCCCATTTAAGCCGCCTAACATCTCTTTGATATCTTCTACTAAGCCTCCTTATAAGCCTTTAACAACTACAACTAAGCCATATTCTATCTGGTGGAAGCCTTTCCGACCTACAAGACCACCAATCGTAACCATTCCCATAACCAAACCTAAAACCACTACAACCACTACGACTACTACTACCACTACGACCGCAAAACCCACGACTACAATTCCTTCTAATACGAGCGATCAACATTCTGCAGTTCTCATCTCTCTCAATAAAACCATTCGATGTTCTCAAAAGAGCCTCCGACCTCTAGAGAAGTGGATGATAAGATACTTCTGCATGGAATATCATCTCTGTAACTATCATGGACTCTACCAGGTACCGTTTAATCATGTAACTAATACAATATACTAAAACTTTGCGCATCAGTAGTTACTAATCTTTCTCAGGGGTGAAAAACTCCTTCAAAACGAAATAGCGAGTGAAAAAGATGCATCTAAGTTTAAGTTCACACTGCCGCTTAAGCAACACGAGTTGGGCTGTATGTTTCATAATTTTAACGATCAAGAAAACTTCACAGGTTTCGAGAAAATCATTGCTATTTAACGGATGCAATGGTATTAGAATTATGCAAAACTATACAGAAAAATCAGAACCTTTAAACAGAAGAGTTTTAGTGACTATCAAACAAATTCTTTGAGCTTTTACTAAACAGGAGCAAATGTCAATGGCTATTGGTAAATGTCCTAATCAATGGCAGCAAAATGTGTGCTCTTCATTACATAATATAAACATTACATAAGAAAGGAACTGTTTCATCGATAAATTTGGTTCAAAACGACAAGTATTGGTTCTCCTATCCTCCAGGCTACATCACAGAAAGTGAAAATTGTGTTTGTCGTTAAAATCGTATTGGCAACAAGAAGATACGTTTCAGATGGGATGCTGTGTTCAACCTTATGATAGTAAGAGAAAGCATGTCATAAATCTTATGAGGCTAGCTGGCAAATAATATAAAAAGTATGTCGGTAAAAATATTCTCAACTTCCATGAACGCTAACACATATCTTTAAAATATATACAGTGTTCATTGCAAACAACAGGTCAGCTACCATTGTCTCTGTGCAGCTGTTGGCTCACCATACTTCAACTTGTGCTCGTAACTTCTTAACAGCAGTAATAATTATTTTCTACACAGGTATATTTGAGCCTCAAGTGCTAAATTTAATTGCTTTGTTGCACTTTTACTTCACATTTGTGACTACAATGACACAGGGCCGGGTGCTCCTCTGCCACGAGTTCTTGGAATGCCGCCTCCTTGCAGGCGGTGGCTGGGAGATCGCGAGCATGAAATGCCCTCTCCCCTTTCTGTACTCCTTCGACAAACACTCGTGCACTAAGCCCCCTGCTGGTGAGAACTTAACCTTTGCTGATCTACGTTCTCTGTCGCTACCGTGGTACTGACTCCCTTGACGAAAGTTAACATTGCTCAATATGGACATGATTGTTGGCTACAGCACCAATCTTTTACCACCATGTTTGAAACGGTTCAACCCCTTAATTCATGATGTGCCACATCAGGCATAGAGCTCAACCCTCATCGAAATTTTGTTGTACCGTACAGATATTCATCACTTACTCATACTCGTACACAAAAAATTAAAAATTTTAGTTTTTTTCGACGGGCAAATTTCCGTAAAAGGATATTTATTACTCTCTTAGATCTAACTGCCATAATTTTTTCAATCACTCTCAAATAGTTTATGTAGTAAAATAATAATTATTCATGGTACCAAAACTTGCTGGGTAACTGTGTATGTAGAAGAGCGTGAGTTTGTGAACCACAGACTCACTTTTTTTGCAGAACAAGACATTTAAATTAAATTTTCTTTTTTTCCAGCTCACGAGCTCTGTTCTTCTTCGAGTGGATGAAATCAAAAGAAG
>VCRD01000239.1:33613-67624 GCA_006783055.1 Trinorchestia longiramus
AAGAGCCTCCGACCTCTAGAGAAGTGGATGATAAGATACTTCTGCATGGAATATCATCTCTGTAACTATCATGGACTCTACCAGGTACCGTTTAATCACGTAACTAATACAATATACTCTAACTTTGCACATCAGTAGTAACTAATCTTTCTCGGGGGTGAAAAACTCCTTCAAAACGAAATAGCGAGTGAAAAAGATGCATCTAAGTTTAAGTTCACACTGCCGCTTGAGCAACACGAGTTGGGCTGTATGTTTCATAATTCTAACGATGAAGAAAACTTCACAGGTTTCGAGAAAATTATTGCTATTTAACGGATGCAATGGTATTAGAATTATGAAAAACTATGCAGAAAAATCAGAACCTTTAAACAGAAGAGTTTTAGTGAATATCAAACAAATTCTTTGAGCTTTTACTAAACAGGAGCAAATGTCAATGGCTATTGGTAAATGTCCTAATCAATGGCAGCAAAATGTGTGCTCTTCATTACATAATATAAACATTACATGAGAAAGGAACTGTTTCATCGATAAATTGGGTTCAAAACGACAAGTATTGGTTCTCCTATCCTCCAGGCTACATCACAGAAAGCGAAAATTGTGTTTGTCGTTAAATTCGTATTGGCAACAAGAAGATAAGTTTCAGATGGGATGCTGTGTTCAACCTTATGATAGTAAGAGAAAGCATGTCATAAATCTTATGAGGCTAGCTGACAAATAATATAAAAAGTATGTCGGTAAAAATATTCTCAACTTCAATGAACGCTAATGCATTTCTTTAAAATATGTACAGTGTTCATAACAAACAAACAGGTCAGCTACCATTGTCTCTGTGCAGCTGTTGGCTCACCATAGCTCAACTTGTACTCGTAACTTCTTAACAGCAGTAATAATTATTTTCTACACAGGTATATTTGAGCCTCAAGTGCTAAATTTAATTGCTTTGTTGCACTTTTACTTGACATTTGTGACTACAATGACACAGGGCCGGGTGCTCCTCTGCCACGAGTTCTTGGAATGCCGCCTCCTTGCAGGCGGTGGCTGGGAGATCGCGAGCATGAAATGCCCTCTCCCCTTTCTGTACTCCTTCGACAAACACTCGTGCACTAAGCCCCCTGCTGGTGAGAACTTAACCTTTGCTGATCTACGTTCTCTGTCGCTACCGTGGTACTGACTCCCTTGACGAAAGTTAACATTGCTCAATATGGACATGATTGTTGGCTACGGCACCAATCTTTTACCACCATGTTTGAAACGGTTCAACCCCTTAATTCATGATGTGCCACATCAGGCACAGAGCTCAACCCTCATCCAAATTTTGTTGTACCGTACAGATATTCATCACCTACTCATACTCGTACACAAAAAATTAAAATTTTTAGTTTTTTTCGACGGGCAAATTTCCGTAAAAGGATATTTATTACTCTCTTAGATCTAACTGCCATAATTTTTTCAATCACTCTCAAATAGTTTATGTAGTAAAATAATAATTATTCATGGTACCAAAACTTGCTGGGTGACTGTGTATGTAGAAGAGCGTGAGTTTGTGAACCACAGACTCACTTTTTTTGCAGAACAAGACATTTAAATTAAATTTTCTTTTTTTCCAGCCCACGAGCTCTGTTCTTCTTCGAGTGGATGAAATCAAAAGAAGAATTATAGTACGATACGTGCAGAGCAATATCTATTAATTAAAGCGTGAAATTAAGCATTTCTCTTCAGGCTTCGTCTATGCTGATTGTCTCTGTCGAACATCACCCATGAGCTGTGCGTCGTAGATGCAATACTTTTTTGAATTGCTTATTGACGAGTGCGTTTTGCTGTGAATTACTTCTCCACTTTTCATTCAGAACAATCGAATTACTTTAAAAATAGTGTGATGTCAATTTTCCCTTGTTTAGCTTGGGTATCAAGTTTTACTAAGAAACATGCTCTACTAAACGAATAAATTCCCTAAAAGTGACGTTTTTAATTTTGAATTCAAGTTGTGTTCACACAGCTACACACTTTAGCATAGAACAATTTTAGAGAAGAATCTGTGAGAAGCTGAGATAGGCTGCATTTATGTTTCGTAGTTGATCCAAAATTGTTGCAAAAATATGGAATTAGTTGAATAAATGTGGCTAAAAATACTCCGCATGTGCAGTATAATTCTCGTGTGTTGTGTACTACAAAATGTGCTGTTTCTAAACGCATGAATACAATCATATAGTTGACGGTCAGAATTATTTAGTTGAATATTCAGCGATGATAAATATTTGCTTCAACCAGCTTTAAAGACTTATTATCATTGTTTGCTTATGATTATTAGTATCTGCTTTATCAAGCACACCAAAATAAAATTAATTTTACAGGTGGGTGATAAAAATTTACAAGTTGAAAAAATAATGTAAATTCTATTATTTATGATTATATTATTTGTATAAAAGTAATACATGTATAGTGTGACATTAAAACCTCAATATTTTGCTACAATACAAGTAGGTACACAATTTTGAATATTCCTTCATTAAAAACAGTAATTATGCTGTAAGATTATGATTATACAGGGCACGACCTCATGAGGCCTAGTTGACTATATTAAGTAGGAGAATGATAATAATACCTTTTAGCCAACTATTCTATTTATACATTCAACATTTTATGTGTATTCAACTATACATAAATCCCTTGTTGTCTACACCGAGAAGAAGAGTGATAACATTACCATTGATTTAAACTTTTCATAAATGTATTCAAGAGTTGATGTATATTCAATTGTATATAAATCTCTTGTCTACATGTAGTAGGAGAATGATAATATTACCTTTCACTCAATTTTTCTATTTATATTTTCTGCTGTTTATACATATTCAACGACAAACTTACGTTCTCGTACGAGCACATAAGTGTATAATTCCTGCGCCATCTAGGCACTACAATTTTATTTTTCTTGGCTGTTAAATTATTGATGAAAAAGAAAAAATTATTCATTTCATCAATTTTATAAATGTGGTAAAAGTTTATCACATTTTGCATTCTATACGAACAAGAATACGTTTCAAACACTGTACCACAATTGTTTGTAAATGATAAGCCCCCACTGATGTTGAAATTAGGTTTTTAAGTGTATAATAAACTTTTTTGAAAATAAAGTGTCTAATTTTCATTGCTTTGTTTTCTTCTGGTTATTCTTGGTTGTTTTGACAAGGTTACCGTGCATTGTTGACCTATAGGAGAAATTCCTAGAATGTTATTGCGTCAATTAAAGCGTCATGTGACGAAGATTTATCTCATTAATTCAAGAAACGATTACAAGGATTGATTTGGTTAGTTCAATACGAAATTTCATTGGCCCATTCACACAAACAAACTAATTCTCAAATCTTCATAACTTGATCTGATCTACTTGTGCTGTCTCAAAAAACTCTTTTGTGTCATAAATGTTATCGTCAATGATCGTTTCTGTGCTCTAGCATATATATATACATATATATATATATATATATATATATATATATACATGTATTTATATATACATACATACATATATGTATTTGTATTTATATAATTACATACATTACACAAAACTACTCCGTATTCGTGGCTAATTCTTGTCTTGATAAAGAAACTACGCTTAGAAAAGCATTCCTTCCGACTAAAATTTCCCACTGCTTTGCTGCTACAGTAAAACCTAATCAAAAAATACATTTCATGAGTTTTTGTATACATTAGGTTGACTAATTGTATTATTATTATCATTATTATTGTTATATTCCTGGTTGCTGATTACTTGTGTAATTATGGGAAAATAATTACCGTCTGATTGTAACGTAGAACTTCTCACAGCCAAATTAACTTCGATTATTTTCAGGTGATGGTTGTGAATCTAAAAATACCAAAAATTTTAACAATCAGCTTAGGATACGGCAATACAAGACAGGGCAGAGTAACCATAGTCATGTTCAACGCAAACTTTTGCGTCTGGTGAAATATATTCTCTTCTTGCAGAATGCATTTGAACGTGGAATATGAACTAAATATGGCACAAAAAGCTATGCATATAACTCATATTTTCCGGTTAAGTTTTCTGCTGCTGAAGTTTACATTGTACGTCAATCACAGGTAAGTTCACATAGCACATCAGTTGGAGGAAAGGCTTGAAAAGAGGAGTAAATGCAACAAGGAAAGCAAAAATGTGCTATGACCATAACTTCGAGCGGTGCCTACATGAAGGCTCGAATTCACTATTTTCGAGCAGCGAAGATCACTTGGTGAATTTATTGACACTTGCACAATTACTCTTAAAAGGATACGGAGACTTATAGGCAAGTATGAGGACGTCAGCACGCTCAATGAAGGACAGGAATTAGCAGTAAATGCATTTACCAGCTTTCAAGAAAAGAATTTATCGCCAATTAAAACCTCGACGATGCAGACTGAACTTCCTACATACGTCGTGCCTGCAAAATTAATTTTTTGGCTCGGCACTGAACTAAGCATTTTTATTTCCCCTGGACGATGTTTAGTGTTAGATGAGAGTCCGACGACGACAGCGACGACACAATAATGATGACGACGACAACGATGATGACGACAGCGACGACACAATAATGATGACGACGACAACGATGATGACGACAGCGACGACACAATAATGATGACGACGACAACGATGATGACGACAGCGACGACACAATAATGATGACGACGACAACGATGATGATGGCAACGGTAATGACGATGACAGTGACGACGACAACAGCGACGACGACGACGACAACAGCGACGATGACAATAATGACGACGACGATGATTTAGCAAAATTTTTACCTTAGTACATCTAGCAAGATCCAAAATATTTTGCAAGTTATTTTATAATTTTTATTTTTTTAATATATTTTCATTATATATGTATTCAGTAAATGTTGTGATTCTTGACGTTAATATTAATTATTAGTTTAAAATTCGTTCAGTTTTCAGATCAAATGTAATTGGTATACCTTTCCAAAATTTGTCTGGTTTCTTGGTCAATGTCGTAAAATCTCGAGAAATTTCGTATAAAAATGAGGGAATGATTAGAGACAATGGAAAATATTTTTCTGGTGTTAATTGTACCAGCTTTTGTGTCCATACTTTATAATATACACTTACCATGCAGCTGGCATAATGCATTTAGTTTTTGTTAATTAATTCATTTATATTTTACCAACTGTCGAGCTATGATCTAAGCAGAAGTGCATACATAGTTTGAAAAAAATTAGTAGCTATAGCATTTTATTTTATTTTCATAATCGGTAGCGTCACCAATCGCTATTTATTCACACGTACATAGAGGGAGTGCTAACTCTTTGGAAACTAAAGCTCAACGCTTGTCTGGGCCCAGAGTTATAGAAATGATTCCAGGATGTCCGGGATGTAATTTTCTTCCTCAAGTTCCGCTTCAGACTCGAAGACAATTAGAATATTACATTAAGTCTCCGCCGATCCGCTCGCGCCATGAATGAGACCATTCCTAAAGTTCAGGTCATTGGTCACTGTTCGACTCCATTTCAATGCCACTATCATTTTAGTTATTAACACAGTCATTGATATCACATTTATTTTTACCACTCTGAAAGTGTTCTGATGAGTCCTAGAGTAAAGTCTTAAGTCACTCAGATACATCTATGTACTCACGCACTAGACTCAATTTATAGTTTCCCAATTCTAAGATTGGAAGATTACCGTAGTGAAGTATAAACTGAAATAATTATTTTGTATTCATGAGTTAACGACTTTACATACAGAACAAGCAATAAAACTAATGAACTAGCTCGTAAGTGGATTAATGCGCTTCCTTTACTAAATTAATAAACGTGATCAGAAAAATGTATCTTAAACTTAAAGCTTGGTATGGCCTGACCTTTTCCTCCAAGTCAATAAGTAGCTAAATTTTTTATTGTCAGTTCAGAGGAAAACTCTCCCAGTAAAGAGACCTCTTTCAAGCGCGTTTCACTGCAAGAACAACAACATACTTTCGCTGACGTCAGTGTTTTGTTTTGAATTTCGTAGGACACGTTTGGATTTTTACTCTAGAGTCTTCACTTGAGGCACGCTTCTATCGAAGGGGCAAGATATAAAGATATTATTTACTAATTAATTATTCAAACATATTCGTAAGGGTGGCGATATCAGCATAAACCTATAATTTTCAGAAGCTGAGATTTCTTCCCATCATTAATACAAAAATGAGTTCTCTAATCACACCATGAAGTTTCGCTTGAAGCTGTACCTGAAATATGTGCCTCTATTAAAAAACAGTTCTTGATTTTGCAAATAAACGTTCTGTTCAAGATTTGATTGCTTTCAAAGTGCATTGCTGTGTTCGTATGTAAAAGGCTACAGTGCCTTAGAAGTCATGAGAGAATTTGAAAAACATTCTGAAAAGTCGAATCTTTTGAAGATGAGTTATTTTACGTTTGTAATAATCAAAGACGGGCAAAAAATTATTCGTTTACTTCACATTGACGCTGGAATAATGAAGCTGCATTGCATATTTGTACCGGAACTTGCATTTTACGCGAGGATCAAAAGGACATTGATCCGCGTTGCATGTCAGCTTATAGACTTGAGGATTTTATTGTGCGTCTCTTGTGAAGTTTACTGCTGTTTGAGATTGAGGCGAAAAAAGTTGTAACAGCTTAAATACGTGTTTGCGATTCACAAGGTGGTTGTTCATCTTTGAAAAAGAATCAAGCTTTCTCCCAAGAAACATATGGTTAACGCAATTTCAATCAAGTAGAACAGGCCC
This sequence comes from Trinorchestia longiramus, assembly GCA_006783055.1. Taxonomy (NCBI): domain Eukaryota; kingdom Metazoa; phylum Arthropoda; class Malacostraca; order Amphipoda; family Talitridae; genus Trinorchestia; species Trinorchestia longiramus. The sequence continues at coordinate 40,383 of VCRD01000239.1, forward strand.
AAGACTGGTGTTATTCAATGTGTACTTTAGAAATTATACTCTCACTAATAAATGTTAGAGATCTTTAGTGTTCGGTGTCAAAATATTTCCAACTTCGAATTTGTGTCTTAAGAGCATATCACATAAGCAATTTAATTTGGAGTAGATTTGTAACAACACGCAATTGGAAGTGTAAATTTGAGAAATAAATAATGCGTTACATTCATTGTGCTTGACTTCTGTGTAACAACGATATCAATTAATGAAATACAAATATGTACTTATATGCCCACCGACCTCAAAAAAGTGATCATGAAAATTAGCTTAAATAACGAATACTTGTGAGTAGTTTTTTTGTTGCCTGAACACCTTCAATTTGAACAGTGTTGTATCATTTGGATTTCTTATCTCAGATACACATAAAAATAGTAGGAATTTATACGTTTGGAAGCTATGCTAATTTGAAACTAATACTCAGTAGTAAAATCTCAGATAAAGTTGAGCAGTGTGAGTATTATGTATGAGGTAAACTACAATTTGGGAAATTTAAAGTATTATTTTGAATTAAAATTGAACAATTGGCCAGGAAAATGTCTTTCAGAGATTACTTATAAAATTTTCCAAAAACGCAGGGTGTCCCTCGAAAATGTCTACATTTTTAAAAAGCTGTAGCTTGAGTAGCCTACTACTGATGCTAGGAGACTGAGACATGTCTCATTTGAAAGAGCAAACCCTAAAGTTTTATTATACATACTTCAAAATATATTGCTATCCATTTTATGTATACATTCTAGCATTAGTAGTATTCAAACAACCGCCTTTTAAAAATGCACACATTTTGTTATCGGTAGAGCTTTTTAATTGATAAAACAGAAAAGCTGACATTGATACCAAAAAACTGTTCTAACAATGTGTGCATGGCTTGAATGGCCGCCATGTAATGAATGATTTCAAGAAACCGTAGAAGGATGATTAAGAATTATGATTAGGTTTGCAAAAAAATTGTCCTCTGATTTCAGGGTTTATTTAAAGTTTAATGGATCCTTCATAAATCAGAATGTTTATAGCGATGAGTTCACTCAATCAAAGCTGCTTGAACAAACAATAAAATAGTTCATCCATCCATCAAAATCTTTTTAATAAAGTAGAATTGAAATAGATTTATGTTTTTCTGAATTTCAGAAACGCCGATATTGAAGAGAAATGCATTGTAGGGCAAGGAGAAACCAAACTGTATCAAATCCTTTAATTTTTATCTTAAATTCAAAAGCAAAACCTAAATCGAGATACATGGAAAGAAATGTTACAATTTTTATGAAATAAAAAGCCAAATTAAAACAGATGATTTCTTCAGCTATTATTTTTCCTAGACATACAAAAAGAACTTACTCTAGATTTATGTTTGACCAAAATATGGAAACAAACAATACAGAAGAAAATCAGATATCACACTACACATTCACAGTCCAACAACAGACGGAAGTTCTTAGTACACACTACAATCATCACTCTAATATCAAATTTTAATTGTCCTTATTTAATTCGCCATCGAAAACTTTTGTCCGCATGATTTCATCCTCATTATGGAGACCCAGTGAATTTTGATCAGACCTGAATGGAAATAATCAATGGAACATTTTGGGGTGCTTTATTTAAGCTGATGCTGGAGTTTTAGTCACAGAAACCTATAAGTTACGCCTTACTGGCTTCTTTGCTTATTTTTGTCGAGTACTGCATTGGCCTGCATGCTCGATCTAGATAGTTAAAGTCTGAACTTACATAAAAAATGCAAGAGGAAATTGTGCCTTTGACGAACCATGCTTGGGCAAACAACGTCAATTTTTCTCTTCTTGTATAATTGAATGAAGTACCTGTCGACTAACATATTGTTATTGACGGGTTAACTTTACCCAGCAATGTTAATAAAACTTCAGGAAAATTTTGGAGTGAGATATACCAAGCAATTTTCAGTAATAATAGCCTTAATTATGTACTATTTCTTTTATTCATTTTCTAAAATTGTCTCTGAAACTAAATGAGTACGCCTATATGAAGTTCACTTATTTTTAAACATTAAATATGCACCAGTAAGTCTGCATTGAGTTAATATCTCGTCTCCTCCTGACGACCCTCAAAACGGAATTAAAATATTGATTCCGTATCTTTTTCACTGGCTGTATACAATGAACATTATCATCGATATAATAAATAATAGTACAAGAATCAATAAATAGCAATAAATAAAAATCGTGACAGTAGTAAAAAATAAAACAAAAAAATCGAGAAATATTTTACGTCACTTTCATTTTCTAGCTCAAGTCTACGTTAACTATGTACCTCAACTGTAAGAATGTAAGAGATTGATTTTAAGAAAGAGATTTTAACTTTGAATAATGCAATAATTTTCTAAACTATTTTTCAAGCTAATGCTCTCCCTCCTGTGAAGAAAACCCAGACTGTTAATACTGAGAGATGATATTCCGGATGGTTAAGATTCAGTGATGTACCGAACAGTTAGCGTTCAGTAATAATATGTCGGACTTTTAACATTCATCAATCCCCCGGACAGTTAGCGTTCAATAATTATTTAATAAACTTAGTGGACTGCTATCCTTGCAGTAACAGTTGAAACGCTAATTTTAACATTAAATTAAAAGTCTTAATTAAAATTGCTACAAACAAACAGCTGTAATAATTGAAAAGAAGCGTCCAAGTTTTCCTTGTTTTTTAATTTGTACATAGCATATCATTGCTTTCTTGTCTCAACGTAATAAAAGTTCCAATGATTCAAAAAATTTCAATGCAATACCTTCAAAACTTATTTCATATGTGTGAAGTATATACATGAAAACTGGGTATTCATAAAGCGTCATGGTATCGTATACATTTTGGAATCCAGGACTGTTCATGTAGTATGTAACGCTCAAGACCTTCATACATATACTCATGGATATGCAATATCGAAATGTAGTCAAATCTTTTTATTTCGCGTAGGAATTTAGAGTGCAAATTTTTGTCTTACATGAAAAAACCTTAATTTTTATAATATCTAAAAATGAGATGTACTACACATTTCATATGCATAGCAGAATATCAGAATCTTGACGCCAAAGTATACATTTCATTTGGCAGGAATCGTTGCCGGAATTCAAAATCCACTGCCGCAATTCCGCTATTGTTTTATCTTTAGAAACTGCAAGAGTGTTGTAGAATTTATTTTCTTCATTCATGCGATCGACTTTAGATTTTAATTCTAAGCCAAGTGGTAACGATTGATTTCGTTCTGACGATTTTGGATGTTCTCTAAAAAAGGATACTGCTGTTGGAAACTCCTTGCTGGTTGTTGCTGCAGTTCCGGTTTGTGTGAAATACGATTCGAAAAATTATTCTCGTTGCCAATACTTGGATGTCCGGAAAAATGTTGTGGTTCGACTCTCTGTTGGGCCATAAGAGCATGGTTTGGAATACCCGGATTACTGTGATGTTGAACATAGTTAAATCGTTGTCCATCTGACGTCCATGAGGAGGAATCATCCTTTTTAAAGCGTTTGGTTTGAGCAGTATTGGAGTAGATTGTCTCTACTGGCTGCTGGTTGGCCAACATACTATCATCGAAGATTTTCGGGTTAAGAAGACCTTGATCACCCATTTCTTGACCACTGAATAACGCTAATGGAGATACATTGTTTTGTCGAAACTGAGGTTGGGAATAGACACTTTTCTGAACATTAGGGACTGGCAATAGGGTTTGTTTGACAGCAGGATGTTGCAAAAAGGTCCCATCTAAATGATGTTGAGGAGCTTGTTCATGTTTCTGACTCATTATTCCGATCTGTTGAGGCATGGGTGCATGAAGATTTATGGTATTATGAGGGTTTCTTCCACCTCCTGCCGCCTGTTGGTGCTGCTGTTGACGCATAATGTTTGAATTATATTGGTACTGGGGTGCAGAATTCGAAGCATCAGATTGTTTTTGGAAATCATAATTCTGCAGTTGTTGCTGCCTAGAGAATACCGCATTTTGGCCTTGTTGAAATTGAGATACATAATTAGGCTCTTGTATTTGGGCTCTGTGCCATAAATTTTCTTGAGCAGTAATTTTGTCGATTGTCTCCGGCGTATTTTCGATCATCTCGTAGGCGTTACGATGGCTCATCCAATAATAGAATCGAAGGTTGCAAAGCTCTGAAAAAAAAACAAAATCATGGTTCAAACATTAGCCCCAATATTATTTTTGATGATCTTTGATTCTTTAGAACATTTAACATGTTTCCTAAGATACACAAATAAAAATCTTTTTTGAACCAATTATTATAACTTAATTTCATTGCAAGCCATACACATATACAAATATACGGGTGTAGCCGACTATGTCAAACCCTCTTGACCATCTATAAGAGTACTCACCAACGTTAATTACGGCATCTGTTGGAAAACCAGTGATTAAAGGGGTCATACTATAGCATAGAGCTCACCTCCAGCGGGTACTTCGCATTTTTTCTTGTCAGGAAAGAAAACTTCTCCTGTGTTGTTGCACCTAGTTTCTTGAGGTACGAGGTTGTAGCTATTGGGCTGCAAGAAGCAAGTGTAGAACAGCGAGCAGTGCCTTTCCATCCTCTGTAATATTTAATTTGAAATTATTTCTTGCGGAAACCATGGCACGTTTTTCAACTTAACATACATTTTTTATTGATTTCAGTAATCTGAACTCAGTTTCACAAATACAAGTTTAATACAAACGATGTGAAGGGCTCGGATATATATGTATACGTACATTACATTCGGAGTTTCTGTTCATATTATGAATTTTGACGTTTTGTAATGTTTATGCAATAAAGTTACATGAAGTTATATTATTGAAAAGTAACCGCTCTATTTTCATAAATATTTTATACATATTTTCATTCATATTTGGTTTGACCTCCTTTCGCCTCTTTAAGTAATTCAATACGCTCTGGCATTCCAGTGAGGTTTAGCATATCGTTAATATTTTTTTAGCTTTTTTCTAACATTTTCTTTTTTCAAGAAAAAAATCTTGTACGAAGATTGGAAGTGAACTGTTAACAAATGCTATTAGTCTTTCTCGAATACCAGTTAATAGGTTACTGGACAGTGAATTACGAGTCTACCACCCAGGAAAGAAGCCTAGGCGCCAAACATGATACAGGCAATACAGGCACGTTAAGTCTGGGCCAATACTCATGCTGATTGCACTTCAGAGCAATAGGGACAGGTAAGATTGTTACATTTACCAGTTATTTTCTTTATACCGCAGGAGAGAAGATACTGTACTTACTGTAGGAGTAGAGCATACTGTACCTATTGATCATGGTTTATCAAATAATTTGAAGTCATAATTTGTCTGGCTGTTTAACTGCTACCACTAACATCACAGGTCGTTTCAGTACTGCTAAAGCGTTTTATATTGTTACAGATTGTGTTTTCGGTTGTGTGTGTTAGCTTGCAATCTCCCCACAATTTTTTTTCTAGAAAAAATTTTAAAACAATGTTAAAAAGATGTTAAAGTCTACTGCAATTCTAGAGCATATTAAACGTTTAAAGGGGCTAAAAAAGCTCAATCCAAATTGTAATCAATATGAGAAAGAATACTTTTGCCACATGTATAAAATAAATCAATTACAAATCAATAAAATAGCTATGTATAACCTTTTTATATAACAATTATAAAATTTCAAAAAATCCATAATAATTTGATCATTACTGCATGTTACTGTTGTGTTTTATCTTTTTAATATTTATCAGTTCTTACTTTTGTATGCAACTTGTGTATTGATACTAATATGAAACATCATTTTACACTCTATCTGATATCTCAGCACTGATGCACCGAATATCTTGATCTTTTATGTAAAAGTTAAATCGTTTAACAAAAAATGGTAATCCCGATAGTTGGTTCTCTAAGCGTGGTTCATTCGTTCATAGTTTATCCCCAGTACAAAGGGTAGATACGAACGATGTGTTGTGAAATTTAAATTCAGTAAACTCTTCACTGTATACACTAGAATAGTACGCTACTTCTCTTTGGGAAAGAAATTTTAGCAGCCTGTCCTAATGACCTGATTTAGATAGGGGTTCGGGTCGTCTGATAAGCTGCAAAAATCCATTGAATAAACATTCCCAGGTGATATAATACGTGGAGCCCTGAAACTCGCTCATGCGTTGATAAGTGACAGACCTTCGTAGCAAGAGAACTGAGAAGCCTTTATGTCGGTTAGTCATGTCATTTCATTACCCTTTGTCAGTAAGTAATGTTCTTTCATAATTCTCTGTCGGTGAGGAATGGTCTTTCTTTACCATCTGTCAGTAACTAATGTTTTTTCATAACTTTCTCTCTGTTAGTAATGTTTTTTAAAACTCTTTGTCAGTAAGTAACAGCCTTTCATAGCTCTTTGTCGTTAAGTAATGTTATTTCCTAACTTTCTGTTAAGTGATGGCCTTTCATAATAACGACTACCTAAACCCCTTTGATTGTAAGAAAATTCAAGGATGTATTCCTTTAAGAAGAACTAATACTTACCACATATATTCCATTACTACAAATGGCTTTTTTTTCACAGTTATTCTTCATGGCAATGTCGTCCATCTGTGCAATTTCCCCGTCGTGTGTGCAGGTGATGATGCTGTTAACAGGGACGGTTACTTCTGTGTTCACCACGGGCGGGACTACCGTGGTTGGTTTATCTATAAAAGGTAAGCCTTCTGGACCTGATCCATTTACTGGACGTACTGGAGGTGATGTCTCTTGAGTGGATGAGCCTTCACCACTTGGAGTTGATCCCTCTTGAGTGGGTGAAGGAGTTTGACTTGTGGTTAATCCTTCTTGAGTGGATGACTCTGTGCTACTTGAAGTTAATTCCTCTTGAGTGGATGACTCTGTGCCACTTAAAGTTGATCCCTCTTCAGTGGATGACTCTGTGCCACTTGGAATTAATTCTTCTTGAGTGGATGACTCTGTGCCACTTGAAGTTAATCCTCCTTGAATGGATGACTCTGTACCACTTGAAGTTAATCCCCCTTGAGTGGATGACTCTATGTCACTTGGAGTTGAACCCCCTTGAAAAGGCGGCTGAGTCGGGACAATGGAGCAATCCGATCCCGGCACTTGAATGAAAATAAAATATTTACTCAAATAAACTGACTCTAAAATACAGTATATTGAATATTCAGAGGCTCAAATTGCCTCTGACGCAGAAATGATAAAAATATTGTAGGGGATAGATAAAAAGTTCATAAATTGGTGCACATAAACAGAGCAAGTTAATGATGTTTAAATATATTTCAGTTATGTGAGGCATATAGCATCACTGTAAATGATATTTACGTTTCCATAAAGAATGAATAAAAACGAAAAAAAAGAAATTTACCAAACTTTCCTCACAAAAATTAATGATTGTAGACCAAAAGACGCATTGAATATTCGCTCATTATCAGCCAATAGAAAAGACATCTTTGAATAAGCTCAGGAATTTAATTCTATGAACGAAAATCAAAATTAAGAACTATTAGGATGACTATTGAAACGAAATGATGTTCTACAGGACAAATCAAAATCTTATATGGTTACAGAACAGAATCTGTTGTGTAAACTTTTTGTTGACCAATTTCTTTCATCTATCAACCTCAACACTTGTGACCGGTCATTTAAATGCAACGTATGTCGCAATAAAGTACTCTGATGCACATTATACACAACAGCAGTTTTATATTAGGAATTACAACAGGAAATTAATTTTCAGATATGAAAAGAACCACACACACACATATATATATATATATATATATATATATATATATATATATATATATTTAATAAAGGGTTTAAATTACATGAAATTCCAATTGTAAACAGTTTTGAAATTTCCACACTTTCTTCCAACTGTGAGCTGCAGTACAGGAATGATAAAAAATTAAGATCGTTAGTTGTGTATTGCAAATGAATCTAAAAAGTTCTCAGTTTTTCATGTAAAAATTTGCTTACTAACCTGTATGGTGATGCAAAAAGTTTATGATTGTGAATAAAATTGAGAAAATTAACCTCGTATATTACAATATGAAACAATTAGTCCTTGAGAGTTTTATACTTTGGGAGAATTTTGAAACTAATGACGGTGTTGAAACACTTTTTCATTTTTTGTGAGGACCTAAGATGAAAACATATGCAAACTATGCAGTTCATAAGGTCATCAGAGGTTTATGAATAAATACTGAACATTTGTTGTTGTTCTGATACATTGAGCAAAGAAGCAGTGTGACCATAAACCTAGCGTTACACACACGTTAGCTAGTTAAATGATTGAAAAAACCTCTATGTTAGACATAAACTATAGTGAAAAGTAAAACAATATTTCCTTAGTGGTGTATACGTAAGAAAAGAGCAACAATTTCTGGTCACCATGTGGCCAGTCTAGTGCTTGCAGAGTAAAACTTTGGCAACCTTCCACTTGATGATGAAATTCATATTGAAGTCATGAATGATATTCATAAAAACAGTTGACTAAAAAAATTACATGAACAAAGATTCTAAAATGTTTTCCAAAGAAACACGAGATACAATTCGTACTACTACGTAGCGAGATAAAATTAGAATTTTTTGAATGTTTGCCTTAGAGTAATGTTTTCAAAAGAATGCACACGTAAAAGGAATGCATAAAAATTGAACTGTCATTTGGGACTCATTCAGTCTCTGTAATAAAATAAACTCTGTGTTATCTCTGGCAAACATTAACATGTGTTATCTCTGGCACACCAAGGGTGCGTTACAATTACATTTTTTTGAGACACCCTGTATATATATATTGACTATAATATATATATATATATATATATATATATATATATATATATATATATATATATATATATATATATATATATATATATATGAGCAAAATGTGTCTTGCGCCATTTAAATTTTTACTTGTTGTACAGCTCGGTTACTTCTATCAAAATTCAAAAGCTTTTTAGAAGTGATTGAAAGATTTCAAGTAATTCATAGAGTCAAAATTTTGATTCAACTTATTAAGGGAGATCTAAACTATCAATTATTAAGAGATCTATGGATGATAAAGCTAACTAATTGGCAAATATATGCGTGAATTCTATGAATTTTTCGTGTGTAGTTGCTTCATGGCAACAGTGGCTTTCCAACCAAATAGTCAAGCACACAAGAAAGAATTAATCAAACTTGAAATGGAAAAAGCTTACTAAATTACTTCTTTTTCTGGGATATGAAAGAGCGGTATCTAAAATCATCTTTCCCAAGAGGCAAATAAGAAGGGAGTAGTAGAATTAATATGCATCAAGATCACCTTTTAAGACATAAATACTCACAATCTTTGAGGGGCTTGCAAACATCGCTGCTAAACTCGAAGTAATTTCTTTTTCCGCAGTTTCTTTTCTTCATTACAATTCTTCTCTTACGCTCTTTACATACGAAATACATTTGGCATACATTGTACGTTATCTGTAAGGCAGGATAAGAACTGAGCGTTAGTCAGGTGAATTGCATACAAACATACAGCATGATCCACCAACTGAGAATAAAGAAACACAATAATGTCAGAGCAGTAACTACAAATACACATTTCACGCGTAATTACTGCCTAAGAAAGCAGTAAGATATTCGTTTGGGTTAATTAAAATGAAAGTTGCAGCACAAACACAAAGTTACTCTCACTGAAAATTGTTCCATGATGAGCTGTGGTAGTATGAGACAATTAGTATGTGATGGAAATTATAAATAACTTTATATCGACAAACCTGTAGCAGTTAATAAATTTCTCACTTTGCCAAGTAATGACAATAAACAGTGGAAAATGCAGGTATTTATAAATCTTCAAAATCATTTTACAACTTCAGATCCATCGAACATCATAAAATTCACTTAATAATTTAGTACTACCGTCGGTTTATTCTTTATACACAAAGGAAAGTGGAAAAATAGAAAATTTTTGTAGAAAAAAAAATTAAAATGAGATGGAAGCGTTTTTGCACAAATTGATTCAAATTTATGTAACTTAGCTAGTAACTTTCGTGCAACTGTTGAGTCATTATCATTTTCATAACAAAAAGATCAGAACTGAGCAGTTCATTTCACCTTGTCATTGAAATTCCTACCATCAGTGGATTTGTTGCTTGAATTTAGATCATTAAACCGAATTCTTAGGTTGTAGACTTATTTATCCTCAATATATGACATGAATACTATCAAATAACAGTATCAAACTAAATATTCTTAACTGTTAATAAAACAATCTGTCTTACTGCTCACCTATAGCTTAATTTTTTATTTAGAATTTTGAAAACTACAATATTAGTTCTCCTTATGTATACAAGTGATCGTAAGTTTTAGATTCCCAGTTACTTACTTTTTCTCCCCATGGAAAACATCTTGTTATGTCTTTGCACCTTAGAGACTTGTGTCGTGGCGCAGTAGGTTTCTCTTCTTCTCTGCTGCACTGGTATTGTGAAATGTAGTCATTGACGTCATCAAAACCTAAGGGCAGGGGAGGGTACTCTGGATCATTTGCGGGGATAACAGGTGCTACCGGTGGAGTGGGTGTTACCGGTGGAACAGGTGCTACCGGTGGAGTAGGTGGAAGAGTTGGAGAAGCGATGTTGGTGAAAGTGCACGGGGATTCGATTCCTCCTTGAGAAAGTAAAAAATTAAATTAGGCAAATATGCGCTTGGATAGTCTATTCCACCTGTCAAAAATTGTACACCATGGCAACAGTCATCTACATAGGAAAAGTAGCCAACCATAGTTTCCTTCGATATAGCATCCGATAGGGGCCGTATGTATCCTTTTACGCAATTTTCGAAATTGGAAGTATCATTCTACACAGAATCCATTAAAGGTATTATTCTCTAGCCTAGTAAATGACTAGTTAAAGTGTATGACGCTAGTGTTAATTAAGGTAGTTGGTGTAGAACCTACACAAATTTATAGAAATTAACACCAATCCGACAATGGAGTTTGACATCACGTTGATTTAGAGCAAATTTTTAAATTCGACAGCACATTTTTTATGCTAACGTCTGTGGTATTCACCTAAGAGAAAATTCTTGTGATTTTAGGGTAGAAAACTGTACATTCAACGATAGTGGACATATTTTGCTTTGTTGCAATTGTTGCTTATATTATAACAAAAATAATTAGAGGAAATGAACGTCAATACGCCAATGGGTACCAGTTTAGAAATTTTCGGCAATACATTAAGTTTTTATTAGAAAATTACTTCAAATTTGAGCTAAAAATCACATATAGGGATAATAAACGCTCATGCAATACATACTTAATCATGGAAGATAAAGTGTTGAAAACATACACGGTACATATATTATCTAACATTGATTTGACGGACGTTAATATTTTCGTTAGTACATCGAAATTTTGAGAAAGTACACAAAATATCCCGAATCTCTGCCTGTGAAAATTCAATTGGGTATATAGAAAAAGCTTCTTACTACGTCAGAAGGTGTCATTCAAATTCTATTCACTTCATCCACATACCCCATGAGTATCTACTACAAACTTACACGATTATGTTTTCTGCTTCTTCTTTGTCAATTTGGACTTCAGTCTGCGGCAATACATCGGTAGACTCTAAATTTATCCTGTTCAGATATTTAGTTCACTAAAACTTATTCCAAAAGAGGATTCATGTATTAGTTACTTAAAGCGATGGGTGTCCACTCACTAAACTATTCTTAATCATACGCTACCTAAATAACTTTTTCTTACCCGTTGGTTGTCCTAGAAATCGGGAAGATGTAATATGGATGCACTTGTTCGTTTGGGACACATAAACGGCACCATAAGGGCACACATTGGACCTTGGGACCGAAGCTCCACACATGAAAGTGCTCACACAACCAAGAAAACTTTCCCTTGTTTCACAGGACTGATAAACACTGCAAGACTCAGACTCAACGACACACTGTAGCGGCTGGCTGAACCCAATGTCTTCACTACACTTGTCTTCATCTGCGGGGGAAAAAGGTCAAAATGTAAAATTAATCTTCAAACGAAAGTAATCGTAAATGTAATAATATATTCAGAGCATTTACGCTCTATGTTATGTACAGAAACAGCACTAATTTTGTCATCGCTGAGAACAAGCAGACAATTATCCTTATAAATTTTTAATACTTATTGTGTACTTTTTAAAATACAAATCTCATCAGCACTTTTTGCAGAAGATAACAATTAGGCAAAATATTTGTTACGGCTGTTACAAAGCTACAAGCACACATCTGACGGACTATTTTGAATACTTACTACGAATGGTATTCAGATCAATGCATTCATTTGAAAAGACGTCAAAAAGCTGTTGCTCCGGGCATTTATTCGTGGTGCTCGTCCGCCCATCCTGGTGATAACATTTTCTCCATACGTTGCAGAATCGGTGCATCTGGAGTAAAATGTGAGCAAATCTGTGACACCTGTGATACATGTGATACCTGTTATACGTGTGATACCTGTTATACCTGTGATACCTTGTGATACCTGTAGTACCTGTGATACCTGTAGTATCAGTGATACATGCGATACCAAGAAACGTTAGAGGAAATAGACGTATGATAGGATCTTGTCAAATAAAGATGAAATAAGGTCACCAAGAGAAGTCTCAGTATTGTTGGTGCGAAAACGGAATATTTCAATAAAATCAAAATGTTCACCAATGATCTCACGCAAGCACCTAATCATGAAATTATAGCAAGAATATAAGCACTTGGCAGCGATGTTATTTGAGAATGTGAGCATGTCAACCAGCTCAGGTTTAGGCTCCTCTAACCTGTGACGAGTATATGAATGTTATTCTATTAGTGAATTGGATATTAATTCCTCGATATCAATACAGGTATATCAAAACATTTTCTGATAATTAGGATAGTAGAATATTTCTGTACTAGTTTAAGTATACCAATATTATTCTCATAGCTAGTGGGGTATTTATTTCGGCAATATTAATATTAGTAAATAGTATTATTAGGATATTTCTATACCACTTCACATTGCTGAATCGAAAGTTATTTATATATAATTTTTTTAGATTGTATCATTTGTGTCACTAGAATGAGAAGTAAAAGTTTTTAGTTTTACTTGTTCTGTGAGTTTCAAACTTAATATAGATTTTTAGTCTATAAGTTAGTCATATGACAAAACATTTTTATTTCAAATGCAGTTACTATTATTACAAATATCTGAAAACGCTAAGGAGACATTGGTACTCATGGAACCATTATTTGTTACTAAGATCTGCATAAATGAAACGAATATTTCAAAAATGTAGAGCAAAGATCGTGAGTGTAGCGTGAAAAAGGAATCCTTTTGGAGAAAGGAGCCTTGCCACACACATAGATCAATACTGGTGTGTCAATATCATTAAACTCAAGTTAGGATTAATAAATACTTTGTCTGCTCATAAATCTCTTCGCTACAAGAGAGTGCAATCCATTTTATCACTAGTTCAAAAGAATCTCAGACAGAACGTGAACAAATATCTTTGCGCCGTCAACCTACTTATGCGTAGTTGTAAGAATTTACTGAGGACTGGCGCGAGGGAATTTCAATACTTTACAAGGGCACTTCAGTGGTACAAGGACACTTCAATGGTACAAGGACACTTCAATTGTACAAGGGCACTTCAATGGTACAAGGACACTTCAATTGTACAAGGGCACTTCAATGGTACAAGGACACTTCAATTGTACAAGAGCACTTCAATAGTGCGAGGGCACTTCAATTGTGCGAGAGTATTTCAAAGTATAAAATAATTTTAATTGTCCAAAGGAGCAAAACTCACCCGAGGAGACTGTCCCTGAAGACAGAGGCTGGTATCAAAGCATTGCGAGAGTTCATCTTGACACGTAAGGGGGAAGTCACCCAGAGGGCGAGGTGTTGACGGCTGGCACAGCGCCCCCTCTGTTCATAGTGCATCATTTTGGACTTATCGTTATTCGGATAATCAAACCTGTAAAAATAGCTTGAGATCCTTTCCTTAAGATTCTACAAGTCAAAACGTATGAATGATGTTGCTACATATCAGAAGTGGGGTTGTGCAATCGTAGAATCTATACCCTTTTATTTCCAATTATCAGCCGAACGAATGGCAAGTTGATTTTCTTTTCAGTTGGCTTGACTTGCATGCTGAATTGAATCTGTGCCTAATCGTTCAATGTTTAGCTACACATGTTATTCCATACCCTTCACATTATAATTTCGATACTATTGACGACATTTAGTTAATTTTCATGCTAGTCAAATTTAACTTTACCTCAGCCTTTAAATCAGTGAATCAGTTGTAACAAAAGTATGAAATGTTTCATCAAATGATTTTAGTATTGCAGATGAATCATGCAAATTTATGTCTGATATTTTCGAGATGAAGACGGAAAATGAGGCTAATTTTTTTTGAAAGATATTGTCCGTTTAAAACAGTAACGCATATGTGTAGGGTCACATTATCCTAGAGTATATATGTATGTGTACATTAATCCTGAGAATGTTATCAACTATAAGCCATTTAATCCTATTACAATAACTAAAATCATTGAGAAAAATAAATGGTTTTTCCAATTCAAGGAGAACCAGCAGCAAAAGTTAATAAAAACATCACAATAGCTATCATATTTTCACATTCTCATGATTTGCATTAGTTTTTGTTGTTCAGAAAATATTGAACTCTGAAATGCTAAATAAGAATCAGCCAAAAGAGAAATTTCAACAAATATGTAGAATCTAGCTAATGTTTCTTCCTATAATAATTATCTACTTGCACCATTATAGTTTTTGACTAATCTGCATTTCTGGATTTTTATGAGAACTCTTCGATCGGAAAAATTTCTGAAACTAAACACATCAATGCAATACATGATTTTTCAAATTGTTAAAATTGAATCAACTAATACAAGAAAAGTATTGTAAGCTGTCATGTACTTAACTAATAAAAATACAGTGGTGTATTGAAGATGGGACCGCTCAAACTTTGTGATTCATTTAGCAATTTCTCTGATTTTCTGAACCGTATGCCTGTATAGTAATAAAATTTATTGAATAAATGTGCAGAAGTGTGTTGCCTTACACTTCAGGCGACTCCGGTAAATGTGCAAACATTGAAAGAATGACCACTGAGGTGAACCTATACTAGAGGTGGTGGTGTTAGAGAGGGCAACCTGTTCATGAGGAAGTTGCAAAAATTCGAATAATGCTCGTTGTTTCAGCCACTTTTGCTTAACACACACAAGCTCAGAAAGTGGCGTTTATCTCCTGCCGTCATCATTGTCTAAGCCTATCATTTCTGGAGAAAGTTTAGCCTCAAGGGTTAACGCTAGACGTTTGGTATCACTCAAATCAAACCAGGTGGAGAAAACATGCACGACCGCTCCCAAATTACAAGCTTCTACCTGACACAGCTGTAAAACATGAACAAGTTTTGGTATAAAGTACAGCTTAAAATATTCTAGATCTTCAAAAATTTGTGAACTTCCTGACCATTTTTTGAAAGCTGTTACTGGAAGTAACCGAATATATGTAGCTTCTGGGCAATTGGGCAATTGCATTTAGAGAAAAGGCTAGCATGATTCACTTCTGCTCTATAGATCTGGAAGAAAATGGGGTCATAGCTTAGATGACTTGTGAAAGAAACTTCCTCAAATCTACAACAGCTACTCCAACTCATAGTAATTATATTTGAGAAAAAATCCATGTTCCTCAAACATTTACAGTAACTCTTAACTTGTGTTTTGATTTCTAAACCATAAACTAATTTCTCAGTCAGACAAAGAAATTTAAATATCAATCAAATAAGGAACAGTTTCGAAAATTGTGTATTAGACGCTGTCATGCAGTCCTACTGAGTGGAAAATAATCAGCAATCAATACGTAATGACAAACGACAAGTGATTTTGTTGAAAATTTCCGAAAACATTTTTAACACTATGTTATTTCATTGATCGTAAAAATCCCAAAACAATGAACTGGTTTTCAACAGAGGGCTTGCAATTCTTTCATAGGCTAAATTAGTTCTTATTTAAAAACTGTGCTCCTATGTGAAAATTTGATATGGGAATTGAATTGATTGATTTGATATGAGATCAGTGGAGTTCCGGGAAAAATTTCTTCAATAAAACTTGAAATTTATAGAAATACCCAAACTTGCTGATGAAAAAATAACTTATTAATTAATATGTACCCTTTGATTGGGATAAAAATCCACCATGTATCAGAACGCAATATAATACCTCTATACCACAGAGAAAGTTTATAAATTATCTGAATTCATCATTTTCATTGCATTTATTTCACATTGTGGCCATACAGAACTTCAACTCAGAAATATATGAAGTATGCACAACATTGATTGTTGTTGGAAGACCGTGGTAGGCGTGAAGTTTCTATATAATTTGCATTCGTTAATTGTCACCTACAATTGGAATTCAGTGCACATTTCTGCAGCAAGAATATTTCCCAGTCTCAGTAGTGGACGTGAGGGAGACAGGGGAAAGGGAACTGGAATGCTTTTCTTCCGCTAAAACAATGTTATTCTTACGGCCAAAGCTACATTTCATCAGTGGAGAGGCAAACCAGTCTGAGGTAAAATAGTTTACGGTACGTAGAGAGTATTTTCTTAAGAGACGGTCTGTCTACAGAAGGAAGTTAAGTTTTTGCTTTAAGAATGTACTCGTAAGTATATTCAAAACGTACATGTACCCCAAATTGTTGTAATTTTCGTTAATCGATGTCACGAAAAATAACTATAAAATGATAAACCCTTGCAATTGTCTTTATTGGATTAGAATTCATTTAATGGATTGAGTTCTAGGGCATGTGTATCAAAATTCATTGAGAAATTTGTTTGTCATAAAGTTGGTCAAGTAATTTTTATGTTTTCTATTTAAATTGAAAATTTCTTTCGAAAAGATGCTGTTCGAAGCCAACTGATGGAAGTCAGTAAATCTGAGTCATATATGGTTTTAAAAAGCGAAAATGTTTCTAGAAATTAATAAAACATAATGTATTTCTATTTTTGTGAAAATTATTCTTATTGTTTAACCTACCCTGACTGGTTAGAAGTATATACCGTTTTATCGTAGACATACAACTGTCTCATGCATCGTCTAGTAGGGTTATGTATAGAAAAATTAGTTTTTATTACGCGCAATTTATTTATCAGCAACAGAAACTGAAAGTTCCTGATTTGGTGTAATTTGTTTTAACAATTCACTTGAAAACACGACATATTTGGTCCTCTGAAATTGGACAATAACTGAACATAGCGCTACCTCAACACGTTCATGACAGTGCCTTCCTCTTGTTTTTCACGACGTTTCATGAACATCTTACGGCACAAAGAATTGTTGTTTCTATATTAGGTGCTCAATAAAGATCTTGCGCTTGTTTCATTTCGATAATATGGACTGGCTGGCAGTAGGTGCCATTTATAATGCAGATTGAGTAAAAGTGGATATCATTTATAATGCAGAAATACGAAGTGGATATCATACATAATGCAGACTGATATGTAATAGACATCGTTTTTAGTATCGACTGATAAACAGTGAACATGTTTCAAAGCACTGATAACGTTTGTAAAAAGGGCTAGACGACGACCATCGACTTTACAGGACAGGCAGTTTTTTCTACCTGTATCAAACAAATTGTGTATTGTAAAAAGAACCTCATGTATCCTTCCTCAAGTAAGTAGCATCATGACAAATATTTACCTTTACTATCGAATACACTAACAACGATGAAAATAATTCGCATATTTTGTATTAAAGACTTACACTATCAAAATTTTTTAAGTAAAATTGCAGCGTATTGATAGATAGACAGCAGAGTTACGGATGTGCACGTAATTACTATTTTTGCAGTTTGAATAATTCATGAATATTTTTTTAGCTACTCTATTTCGGACTAAGTTCATTGAGTCAGTCATGATAACTAATTACCAATTAATTTTTATGCAGAACAGTAAGCATTTATGCAAGATTTAAGTGGGTTTTACATATGGTATTGGGCAGAAATTTTTTATTCCTAAGTCAATCAATCTTTACACGGAGGTGCTGAAGCAATGAAAATAACACATCTCAGTATAATAACACATCAAAACAATACCTTTTTCTGTTTAGAATGAAACCACTAAACGTTCCTGCGTGATTATATACAGTAATTATATGAATGTAGACAGTTACCTGAGTATCCTCAGTAATACTGGTACCAGACATGAACTGTTCCATAGCACCTTACCTTCTATACATTGCCTGTTGCCGGTGTCGTACAGGTAGCCAGGCTCACAAAAAGGAGCATCAGGAGTGCCTGGGCAAACTGTCTGGGCTACGTCGCACACTTCCGTTTTGTACATAAAACTGGACCCTGCGTAGGAAGAAAAGCCCGTGTGTTAATTAAAGACTTCTTGCTTCTCGCCTAACGTCAAGAGAGACCTAAAATTTATTGGGCAAAAATGATTATGTAGTCATAATTACTTTTTTTTGTGAAAGTTTGAATTTATTTTATATTCCGCAGGTAATACATCATTTGTTGTTCAAATAACATCATATCTTCAATAGAATAAGTTTAACATTATTGGCCCCTGCATACAAATAAATTTAATAGAATATCTATGGTACGATCTAATTGAGCTGGGAAGGTGATAAGTTCATTTCCCTGTGTGAATTTACTTTTTTTACTTAGGAGATTCACAAGGTACAAGTCTTAGATTATTAATTTAAGGATTCCAGTCAGAATTACGCTACTTTATGTGTAAATTTTGTTTTGCTTCACCTTCATTGTAACAATAGGTTCAACAGAAATAATTTCCATAACACATAAAAATATGCATATACCCTAAAAACTGATGCATAACTGAACTGCAACCATTTACATACACAGAGTTAAAAAATTTTGACTCAACAGAAATGGATTTATGTCGTTTTTGCTAATAACCTCATACAAAAAAACTATTCATACCTCAGAGTTGTTTGTTCTTTTAGGTTAGTTTATTAAACTAAATTCTGATCACGATGTAGTTGGTACAAAACATTATTCTTTTACTCTATTTACCTTCATTTCACACTTTGACTCTACCGTGTTCACTGACAAAAAATTTCATTTCAGTTATTTTTTATGCTGGACAACAAACTTACATCCCCTGTGCTCAAATATCTATCAATCCCTCCCCTCTTTCTAATTTATGTTCATCAATATTAAATTGTCATTTTAACTCTGATTTGTCAGGCTAATTTTTCAGTAAAAATGTAAGCACATATAAAAAGAAGAGTTTCAAAAATGCGCAAATTCACAATGAACTTAATCACAAACTCTAAGCCTAGGAAACCACTTTTAGGACTATCACATCATGAGGTCTTCGAGCAGTACACCCATACAACTTCGTCACATCAAGTATTCCCGGGCCACAAATTACTCACTGGATCTATCACTATTTCAACTGACCTATGCTGGACGGGCTACAGATGTCTGCCTCCCTACAGCCCCACAGCTGCTCCCTGCAGCTGGTGCTGGAGGCTTCCTCCACCACGCAGGTATTGCCGTCACCCTGAAAGACGCACTGGTCCAGGCCGTCGGAGAAGGCGGTGCCGGGCTCACACTCAAAATACGCTCTCCAGTAGAAACCGAAACCAAAAGTATCGTAGCAGCTGAAAAGGAATAATGTATTTTTTCTAATGTAAGTGGTATAATAGGAATATGAGTAGGTAAATTAAGTTAATTCAAATTGAATGTGGTTTAGTTTAATTTAATTTCAATTGTTCTAAGATTTACTTTCACGCACAAAAATAGTTCGGTAGGAAACGACTGAAACAAGCATGATGTATAAAAAAGTATAGAAGCATAACAAACCATTTAACAGAAAGTTTAAATTGAATTTAGCAATCGGAAATCTCGCAAAGTGACTTTTAGAAGTCTTTCTAGAAAAAATTATCAGCAACGTTCAAAGCAAATGTACATACTAATGGTCCAAAGTAACAACGCTGAATAAATACTCGTGTCATAGCAACAGTGCGAAGTAACGAAGCTAAATAACGGTGTTGAATAACAATACATAGCTAGCTACGGTAAAGAGTAACGTTGTAGAGTAACGGAACTTAGTAACGGTACATAGTAATACAACACTAATAAAATTAGGCCAATATTTTTTCACTGATTGCATCTGCATCAACTGCAGGCGCTCAGTTTGTGAATGTCATGACGCAATGGGAGGCAATTGACAAATTTTGTAATTTTTGTTCATGAAATAGGAATGCGACTGAAAATACTGTTAATCAAGTTGACTTCTAAGAGAAACCTCTTCATTAATATGGTTATCAAAGCGAAAAGAATATCATTACTTTTCCTTTTAGGATAATGATTAAAGCTTGTGGAGGTGCGTGTGGAAAGTATTGAAATTTAACTCTTAAGTCCAAGCATCGACAGTTCTTCAGATCATTATAAGTAATTACTCTTTTTTTATTCACTGATAATACCCCTAACTAAGGAAGTACCACTTATCGGTAACACCACCTTTAGTCCTTGGTACAGTTGTTAGTAAATAACACAGTATCACTCACCGCCACCTGTGGTTCATAGGACAGGTGTTAGTATACAACGCAGTATCACTCACCGCCACCTGTAGTTCATAGGACAGGTGTTAGTATACAACGCAGTATCACTCACCGGTAAAACCACTTACAATCCCGAGGATGAGGAAACACTCCTTCAAACGGACACTCCACTCTGGGACTCACGATGTAGTCAGGATACCGAAAATCTGCAATGACAATATAATTTTCTTATTGTTTCTTCTGTCTTAAATCTCTAAAGATTAGAACAAAAACTGTATCAATAAAATATGACTCTCGTTCATACTTTCGTCTCACTAAAACTGGCTATAAATCTACGTATTTTCTCGCATGATAGGTTAGTTTTAATAAAAAAATGACTGGAAAAAGTTATATTTGGACTTTCTACACAAAATAAGTTGATATTATCTCAACAGAGAAAGAATCAAGTTCATTTACTTCTTTTTGAAATAATGAATGGCTAAAAATCTTTACTGCACGTCAAGCAGTCAACGGCAGTTTGATGAAAAGTCACGCTACAAACAACATTTTTGATCGATATCCATTATCGAAAAATACTGTACATGTGTTTGGAATTGAGAAATGCCAATAATTAATTCTTCTCAAAATTCAGGAGTATAAAGGGCATTACATGTAATTAAATCGACCGTAGTGATAATTGAAGGACTTATAACGAATCTCAAATGAAATACAAACGAAGAACCAACTTAAAAAAGAGCATCTCTTATTATTTACGTTCTGTAATATAAATATCCCATTTAAGTCCTGGAGTAAGATAAAACTCAGACATAAAGTTTTCCAAAGATAAAAAAAAGAAACGTTTCATTATTTGTCGTTAGAACCTGAAACGTAATTGAGCAAACTATGCGTACATACACTACACACGTCAAGTTTTACATGAAATTCTCAATTAATATATGATGAACTAGACAGTTCCCGTGGAAATTCCACGATTTAGATTCGACTAATATGAAATTATTATAAACATGAACGTATTAAATATTTACGACCAACTATTGTGTTTTAAATGAATACTTTTCATTAATACATATAACACTCTCATTCTGTATCGTATCTTATGATAAGATGATCGAGATAGCACCCGTTGAATTTTTTTGGTTTAAAGGTGATAAAATTCAGGATCAATGAAATAAAATGCATTTGTCACTTTTACCCGTGGTACTATCAGAATCTGAATATTTTTCTTCAATATATGCAAAACTTCCATTTTGTATCTTACCTGAAGATAACATGGTAGTGTAAAAGAAAAAAGCTAACAGAAAAACTGTAGTATTTTATGGTGATTCGGCGCCTTTGATATCCACAATACAGTGCTTGTAATACATGCATATCCGTTCTGATTTCAGTTCAATAATTTTTCTTCAGTAATATGTAGATATGAAGTAATGGGACAGACACATACAGATACAGAGAGAGAGAGATGGAGATACATTGTCAATTATATATGTAGATAGTATATTGAGGTGGAGACACATATATAATAAATTACTAAAATAATATGCATGAGCACGATTTATGCATGAAAAAGACAGAAAATGACAAAAAGTGTCCCCAACAATACCTCTTCCCAACATCTTCCCTTACGTTTGAGGGAAACCAATTAAGGCGACTTCAACGCACTTTAAATAGTGATCTTTATGGTCAAAGTCTCTGTAGCTAAAGATATCAGCCTGCTTCTCCCACATTGAATAAAAATTCAATAAAATGAACTTATATCATACTTACTGGCCCTATTAAATCTTTTTCAGAGTAAACAGGTGTATTTTCTATCCTTTTTTCTGCTTGTCATGGGCCAGCTGTATGTGCTGCCAGCCAACTGACTTTGTTGTTACTTGCGTGATATACCCATACCGTACAAATCATACACATGAAATTGCGCCTATGAAGTTTCTATAAGGGTTGTCGTAACTACTGGAGGGTCTATATTTCAGTGTCAATTAGTGGGTAACGACTATCAAACTCCAGGAAACAAAATAATGGTAACAAAAGTGCTAGTTGATTGGGCTGCTCAGAGGCGATTTAATGTCAAATCAAAATTTTATCTAATTTTGTTGATTAATTTTTATCATGTATCATTTAATTCATACGTATGATTAAGGGTTACAGCACATAGTTTTGAATTTCGAGTCACTGTATGAGCGCAAGAAAAATATCATCCATGTTTTCGAGTGCATAACTAATGTTAATCATGACTGCTGAGAGTTCATCTCCGATTTGCCTTGGAGCATCACGAGTTTAAAAAGCAGCCCAGGAATTCTCTCTTGAATTCATATGCAAATTTATGTCACTGTTAGATAAAACAGACAACGCTAATTGTTGTAAGCCTGTCGACAAAAATTATTTGTTAAACCTATTTTGAGACGAACAAATTCCTTTCATTGACACATGAAAATTTTCAGCCACAAATAAGGATTCTTCAGATATCTGTCACACTTTTCCTCGTCCTCAAGGCTGATTTATGCGTATCTTCCCATCAAAAAAATACTAGAGGTCCTGTTGCGAAGATATACTCCTGGGATTAATGAGACCACAGTATTTTCATAATCAGATGCAGTCTTCGGATTAGAAAGTGGCGCTAACTATTGACTGCATTTTGAGCACTCACACAATTTGTGATGGAGACCAATTTGATGAATAAATTCAACATTTGCAGTCGCTGCTAGGTTCTCGCTTCTAGAGACATTGTGTTTCTGCTCTGATGTTGGGCCGGCACATTTTGAGCAACTTATTGTAAACCTCGTCACAGTTTCTGCTGTACGTCAGCACATCTTTTGCTCTGCGTTAGATCGCAAAAACGTACCCTGTTTGTACATAGTACTTCTTTCTATGCTTACACGGGTGATTTAAAGAAGTAATTTCTATGTTTCAATGGCTATCTGATTCCTTAATTACTTTACAAGAAATTTCCACATGACGAAAGTTTACAGTTGTTAAAGGCACTTATTAATTCACGTAGACAGGAACCACATTAATTGCCGTAGGCGCACCATACTTCTTTTTTCACTAGTATTCTTTGAAATTTACAGTCCCTTCAGCGATTTGACTGCCAACAAATGTTTACTCACCGATAGTACCAACTGATCCGTTGGGGGCTTGCTGGGCAGAGGCCGGCTCCAAAAAAAGACCTAAAAGCCCACAGATGGCCAGGCCCTGCAACGCCTGTTAAAACAAACGACTGTAATCAATGTTTACGTTTTATTAAGAGTACCAACCAGGAATTTTCCCTAAAAAATAGTCATAGAGTGAAAACCGAGCACTGAAAAAGTTTCATACTCTCATACATAGTAAAAACGTTCTGTGAAATTACATAGAAAGGGCAAGATGTCTCCCATATGGAAAAAAGATTGTGTGGTGTCTCATGTTACAATCCATAATATGGCACGACAACTCATGTTACAGTCCATAAAATGATACAGCAGCTCAAGTTACCGTCCATAGGAATGATTGAGACATCGACTTTTTCATGCTCAATCACGCACATGAACAGAACGATATCATTTCATTCATCCTTATTGAGTACTTTTTTATTCCTTCATACACTAAATTTATAGAGCTTACCTAAAATACTCCTAAGGGCCTAAATTTGTACTAAAGCCTTGTCCATAAACTTTCAAACTACTTATCTTTTATCAAACTATTCATGGTATTTGTACATCTAAACATCCAAATCATATAATATCCAAACGGACTCCTTCGAGGAAAAGTTTTCTTCATCAGACATCTTGCACTAATTAAATAAGATTTGTTTTCCTTATTTTGTGCGCTTGTCTGTCTGGGACTTGTTAGCTTCTAATTAAGAAGAGATTTTGTAATTAATGTCCAAGAACTTCGTCTTCACCTTCCATGACAAAAACAGCAAGCATGATATTGTTGGAGAGTAATCAGCACATCACACAAATTCTCGTTAACGTACAACTTATCCCCAATTTAGTCTGACTACTTTATTGCCTATCATCAGACCATACAAAAGATCAAAAGCGACGTCAGTATCTCCTTGTTATTTGATTACATTGGAAATTGACGAAACTAGTAAATTCTTTCATTCTATACATGAAGCGTGAGAAAATTCCCATCGAGATCCGAATAGAAAATTCTACGGCAAGAATATCACCTCAGTTGGGCTGTTTTTTTAAACACGATAAATGGGTCACTCTAAGACTGAATTTCTCTCAAAAATCAGTAAAAAGTTTTTAGAATGCTCTAGCAGACGTCTCTGAAGTGTAAAACCGATTTATGCACGAACAAACTCATTACTTTTTGGTATTTTATGCATATCATAGAGGACAGATTGAAAACATATGGGGACATACATATGTATAATAACATAAACCACAACTAAGCTCAATTAAATTAAACATAATGTCAAAAATAATGTTATTCTAAAGGTGTTTGAGAAGAAATTCGCTGACAATTTTGAAAAAAATAATAATTTGTTGCAATTTCAAGACGTAATATTAAATGTCAGATCAGGTGTACATTTTAAGTACATAGCATGAAATTAAATCTTGATGGGAAGTTTACTTAGTGTCGCTAGTTGAATAATACTAGTAGAAGAGCATAAACACGACTGAGCTCTATTTGCCTCATATCGGTTTTTTGCATTGTCAGGACGTTGCCAAGATAATGGTCTCAATCAATTCATATTAATTCATAAATACTACCATTGCGATAATACATAATATTATTTTCGTACTGATCAAATTCAATGAGTAAAAACTAGAACACTAATTTTAATTAATTTTTTCCTCAAGTAGACATGGATAAAAGACTTCACTTCACTTTTTTCCTTCATTTGTTCAAATCACATATGATTAATCGACTCCTATTTATACATTGTGTATGATTGCGCTCCGTTGATGAAAATCTTCGTATGTCTATAATTATCCATAGTTCATGAAATTATTTCTACTAAGATATTTCGTGGTTTATGTGATTGCTCTTGGTTGCTTTGTTGAACAAAAATGATTCCCATTTGTTTATTGGCCAGACGATTGTCTGTACTCATGTGATTGTCGCCTGTTTCTATAATTTTTATTTTAATGAACCTTCATTTTTCGTACCTCATACTATCATGGATCAACATTTCATAATTCCATATTATTTGGATAACCAACTTCGGAAACTCTGCAACCCAAATTGACAAAATTTAACTTGCTTAAACAATTCGAATTGTGCAAGCGATTAGAGGGGAAGTAGTGAAAATTCTTGATACATGTCTGTTATCAGACAAGGACACATATTAAATCAGAATTAAGTTACACATTTCTCACATTTTGTTGATTAGCCTAGTAGTGATTGCTTAATTCCAAGTGGAATCAATTTACATATTCCTTAAGACATTTTCGAGTTTGCACATTTACCATACCCCAAGTTTTGTAATTCAACAATGGAAATAGAATTTATACATAATATTATAGTATTTCATTAAGCTATACAATTGATAGAAGAATGTCATTAAACTGAAATGCGCAGCGTAATATCAATCAATTTTGAGAAGCTATTCTTACTTTCTGTTTGTCATGTCTCAGCTTTTTCAACGTCCTAAAAAAAATTCTAAAAATCATGAGGTTTACCGTGACGAGTAATTTTCATGTCTGAAACGCTTCTTTTAGTTAATTTTACCACTCACTATCGTTGCCTAATTGTTTGGACAGAATACCTACTTCTCCGTTCATTCCCCTCATGAATGTTCGCCGTTGCATGCATTGCATCTCAAAGGTCAAGAATTGGCCACACACTGACACAGCAAGCCAGACGGTATCAGTTACAATTAATGTCCCAATTTTATGTGTATCCCAATGTGTAGGAGAACTCTGTTTGATATTAGCATTGCTTGGTGTAATTTATTAACAGAACAGCGAAAGACATCAGTTACAATTAACTACCTGATTATTTAGCCTGCGGTGTGTGGACTCTGCGTGTGTCAATAATTTTGTACTAACGTATAGACTCGTTTCCAAATTAGACTCTGAACGAAAGTTCTCATCGATAACCAAGAATACTTCGTCAAATTTTTTAATACTAAGAGATTCTCTTCACGGATGCATATGCTATAGAACCTGCATTTCCATTTTGATTGAAAATTGTTAATCTTGCTCAAAAGCTCAAACACATTCACATATTGGTCAGGAAACGTTTTAATAGCCCAAGTCTTCACCCACAATTATTAAATCCGTCATTAAATCAAGAAATCCGTCGGTCGTGACAACTAACGTAGAAGGAATACAATTTAAAAAAGGAATATTTCTTTTGTGATTTTTATATACTTCGACTCGACGGTCGAAGGAAATTTGTGTTTTTGATGCTCGAATACTTGTTTTTGATATACTCTAGACTGGAAGGAAGGTCAGCCGCGCGCTTCCTACACACTAGCCAGGTTGGGACTCATTTTTCATGAAGCACGCTGTCAAGTTAAAAGTCGTTTAGGCTCTAAAAGTTCAAAATAAATTATTGATAACTTTTTTTGATACAAGACCGTCTTTTTAAGCATTCGACTCACCGATAGGGCATAAACTTAAAATTATTTCTCTTTCACGGTGAGTTCATGCGCTAATTCAGTGCAAGTTTTTATTCATTGATCTAAAGGGGGAAAATACTGACAGTACTCAGTGCTGTACGGTTTCCAATACAAAAAAAAAAA